>PVJA010004288.1:0-87402 GCA_004027025.1 Myocastor coypus
TGGAAAAAAAAAAAAAAAAAAAAAAAATGTTTGGTTATACAGGTCTTGCTCCAACTTGCCCTTGACCACCCAGCAGGGGAAAAAAAAATGCTTAATTACAATGCATGAAGCACAGAGCTAGATTGGTGAGACGAGCTTTAGGAGGCTTAGATTCAATAGCTTCCAACATCACAAGCTTCACTGGTGGCCTACTGCAATTGCAGAACATTTGACTGTATATGTACCTGCTTCCTCTTAGTCCAAAGAGAAGTATATTCTTTTCCTTTTTTTTTCTCTAAGCAACATCAATAGGGAGGTGGGTCATGCCCACACAATGTACTCTGTAGAACGATTGTGAGGACATTGTGCAATATGTCAACTTTCAAAGAAAAGAAAGGGGGGGGAAGATAATAATGTTGATTTAGAAGGGTTAATGTTTAATTGTTTGATCAATCTTATATACCTATATGTATTAATCTAAACTGATCTGATGATGAAAATATGTAATATAACCCGTGTTAAATTTAAACAATAAAAAAAAGTGAAAAAAAAAAAAAAAAAGACCAACTGGCAAAAAAAAAAAAAAAATCAAATTGTAAAATAGGTTTATTTCTGCTGATTTATGTTTGGTCTTTTGATTAGAAGCAAAATGTGATGTTCACACGTAAATTATATCTTAATCTTCTAGAAATACATATACAATGTAAGTGTATATTTGGAATACAAATCAAGACATTGATAAAACGGATAGAGACAGAGACAAGAGTTGACTCTTTAAAATCTGGATCATCAGCCAAAATCCTGAGGGTTACTAACCGTTCGTATACATAATCACACCAGTGAAGAAGAGTAAGGAAAAGCCCTTCCATTTTTTCTTTTAGGTTTTCACATTTAAACTCTTATAAACTAAATCTTAAAAGATTACTTTTTCCATAAATCCCGCTCTACCCTGACCTTGAGCTGTTCTCTGACTCTTCTTTATGATTAGAACCATGTGAACAATATTTTTAGCAGGACGGAAGCTGATCTTTTCAGAGCAGCATATCCAAGGCTCATAAAAAGCTTTACTGCCATCATCTTTTGGAACAGAGAGAATACGGCCCAGCTTCCTCTTGTGTCACATCTGCCCTACAAATTACATCTGTCCCCTCGTGAGGCACTGAAACACACCCAGCTGCATTTTCTAAATCACAATTGGAACATAATGAGACAAACACTGGACATGACATGCTCCCGGCAGAGTTTGCACTGAAGTTTGCAGAAGAGAATTAACTTGACCAGATGCTGCAGCTTTAGCTTGGCCTTCCTCATTTCAGGATTGCAGGGCCTCATGGACATAGGAGATATCAATACACAAATCAAAACCTATATTCCAAAATTGATATCACTGTTTTATACTATGTAGTGCCATGTGGCTTTTTTCTTTTAGGTTAAATACTTACATTCTTTAAATTGCTTAGCTATGAATATGCTTGACCATACAGAGATTGGAAAGAAGAAAAGAAATAGCTCAAGATCAGATCACATAACCAATATGTAGCAGCTCTAGGAGGAAATGGTCCAACTGCAAAGTGAGTATCATTAGTATCTTAATTCAGCAAATAATTTAAAAACAAACTATGACTATGAATGTTGGCTGAGGTTTGTCCAAGGAGAAATAAAATGTCAAACACTATCAAGATATCTACATATAGGAAACTAGCAATGAATGACAATTGCTCCTCTCCCTCATTTTGTTTTATGCAGTTGTAGGTTCACAGCAAAATTAAACAGGAAGAGTAAAAAGTTTCTATAAACCACTTCTTCCACTGTGAACCTCTACCATCTGTTGTCTTCACCAAAATACAACTGAGGAGCCAGGTATTAACATGCTACTGTCACTCAGAGGACATAGTTCACATTAGTGTTTACTCTTAGTGTTGTGTGCTCTGTGGGTTTTGACAAATATATAAAAGCATGGATCTACCCTTAGAGAAGCATACAGAGAATCATATAGTGCCATTCAGAGTCAACACAATATATCATTCCAACTATAAGTATTCTGGAAAAAGCAAACTAACAGTGACAGTTACAAACAATGGTTGTGAAGGGTTCACCTCAGAGAACATCACTTAGTGCTTTCTTACAAAATTTTGTGTGTGCATTGAGCAGAGGAGTTTAATGTGTGGGAAACACCTACGATTCCTCCAACAGCTTTGTTATGAGGTTCTTATGAGCATTGCAGAACACTGAAAATGATATGCCAGGATTCTAGAAAAATCAGAACACAAAGATTCATCAGTTTTTCATCAACACATCCACTCATTATCAAATTGATTATTGCATAATATACAATATTATAGGCACTGGGAGTGCAGACACTGCAAACAATAACAAAATTTCTCTAGAGCTTATAAGTGAATGGAGTCAGACTACAACCAAGTCAGCAAATACACTAGCTATCACCACTGGTATGAGTAGACTTTCTACAAAGGAGGACAACTGAAGGCTCCACTAATTCTAGTGACCCGAACATTTAAATTGGATTTTTCATGGAAACAAAGAAACAAAGATATGTAAAGGTTAGAGGAAAGTGCATTCTGACAATCAGGAAAAGTTAGGGAAAAATGTTCTAACATGGGCAAAGCTTGAAACATTTGAGAAACCGAAGTAAAGTCCAAGACAAATGTGCTGCCTTAGTGGACAAGGAACATGGTGGGAAGTAATTTTGAAGAGGGAGATAGCAAGTGGGGTCAGTTCAAAGACAGTTTGATAAGCTAAAGTCCCAAAGTTGTAGAATAGATAGTGACAAAAATTCTATTACATTGAATAGAAAAATAGGAAAGATAGTCTAAGGGCCACTTACAGGGCTCTACCCTTTGCAGCCCAAAATTGCAATGGTGAAAGATTTTACTCTGAGAAAACAGCCCCAGGGAGACATGTGCCAGATCTGTGACACCATATGGAATTTGTTACTCTGGATAGAGTTCATGAGGCTGAGCCATCCAGGCCCTGAATCACTACACCCAAGGTAATCTGGCCACTGCTTCAGCAGCAGCAAACCTTGATGTCATCCACATGGTGGTGGTTTTAGACTCAGTATTTGTGGGATTAGAAAGGCCAGCACACAGAGCAGTGCCGCTCTTTGTCTTTGTTTTGGATATTTTCTCCAAGGTTTCAGCACAGATGCTTTAGCTTCCAGGGGTGAATTTTGGATTTTCTGGTCTGAACATTGTAGCCTCCATTACTGGAGGTTGAGCTTTCTAGCACAGACCCTTGTCTTACATCACAGACTCCTCAACTTCCTAATATGGACTGTGTGCTTCACTGCTGTGGGCTCCAGGCTTTCTGAATTCTTTTGGACTCTTCTACATCAGATTCTGTGAATAGATACTGGAAACTAATGTAAATTTCTGTGTACTGCACTAATTCTGTATATCTTGAAAACACTGACTAATACAGGGTGTGATGCCAGATTAATCCACTTATTGGTTTAACATAGTTCTGAGTATGGATGCTAGATTTAATGAACAGCAAAGACTCTTCCTGGGTGTGGGTGGTGTCAGCCAGGCTTATAGCCTGGACAAAATAAAAAGAGAAAGAACGAGGAAGGCTTGCTGCTTCCCATACGCTTCACTATGAGTTCTTCCTTCTAAGGCATGCTCTTCTGTCTTAGAGCCAACCAGCTATAGGCACAAAGGTCTTTAAATTTTGACTCTAAATAAGCCTCTTCTCTTTTATCTTCTGGTTGTTGAGTACTTTTTCATAGCAATGAGAAAGTAATCAAGATATCTTTCCAGACCTCAATTTCAGGTTCTTCAAAGACAAACATTGAAAATTCATTTTTTGTGTGTGTCTTTTGTGCAATATTCTACGTGAGTCAAGTAATTTTGAATTGATTAGATAGAGAGAAGACTCAGGGAGTAAAATAAAATCATGAGTATGAGCAAAAGCTCATATGGACACTAATATTCCAAAGTCACCAGGCATAGAAGTGTGGCTTGGTGGTAAACCATTTGTCTAGCGTGTTGAGAACTCTGGGCTTAACATTTAGCCCCATAAAGAAACAAAATTTCGAGCAACCTTGTGTAATATCAACTATCATTTCATCTACTTTTACTACTTACTGACATTTATTTTGTTTCTTGGTCTTCTGTGGTTCAGTTTTCTCACATATTAAATAAAATTAGAATGAATATTTATCTTGAAGTTCCTTTTACTTTTATTATATTAAGCTACCATTCCACTCTAGATTTTGGAAAGAAATTAATATTCATTTGCTGTCCACAGTCTCCCATAAATTTGACAGAAAATGTAGCGGGAATGTGTTAGCATAACTTGTGCTCCTTACTTGGATTCAAGACTAAATGCAGAGAGCAGAAACAAGTCAGTTAGGTTTCTAATTGAGTTAGTGCACTAGATGCCTTTTGGAAGAGAAGTCATTCTGAGGTCAGATGGAAAACTTTTATTTGTGTGGGAACTAGAGAACTTTCTGAAAATAGTAGGTACCTGGTAGGAAATAGCAACTCTCAGTGGTCGCTGTTTTATGAGTACCTGAGGCAAAAGCTGTGTTTAGCAGGAAGCTATACAGAGGAAGGAAAAAGGAAAGGGGTGGGGGACGTGCAATAGGAAGTAATGGAATGATGTGATGGCATAGTAGATTTATTCATGTTATACATATGATATATCATAAGAAATACCAGATATAAGTATGGAGGTGTAAGGGATAGAAACATAATAATTTGATTAGAATTTTGATAGTGAAGCATACAGTTCATATATTCACTCTTTCATTCAAAAACTAAAGTTTTTTTTTTAAACTATTACATTGAAACATTTTATGTAGCTTGGAAAGCCAGAAAGGGTATTACTTTATACACTCAAAATATTCATTGAGAATGTATTATGTGACAGGTCTTATTTTAGGTATTAAGGATTTAGCAGTGAGGGATTATACCACTTAGCTCATGGAACTCATATGAGAACAATCAATAAGCATCTAGTGTTTGTAATGAATGATAACATAAAAATGGAAGAGGTTCAGAGTCATAGAGAGCAACAGGGAAAGGATCACAAAAACTATATTGTTTTCTATCAAAGAAGTCCTCTCTGTTGAAGTAATTGGTAAGATTATTAGCGATGTCTAAGTAAGGTGTCTGGTCTACATTTGATCTTCAGTCTCTGTGTATAATGTGGGTTCATTCTAATTCCACAATTATAACTTTTAAAGACAATAGAAACTACTCATTATACCAATGCCTCAGTCATGGCATACTCATCATAGCATGTAAAATAATCTACAGTGTAGATAAGACCAATAAGAAAATTCTCTTCTTGGGCCAACAAGATAGCTCATTGGACCAAGCATGTTCTTAGGCAAGTACAGGGACCTGAATTTGATCCCCATCACAACATGCTGCATGGGCCCCACCGCCCCAGGCACACCAGGGCCAGGCATGGTGGTTCGTGCCTGTAATTCCAGCAGTGGGGAGGCTGAAAACAGGAGGATCATTATGAGTCTGAACTGAATAGTGAAACTCTATGCCAAATATATTAAAAAGAAAGAGAGAAAAAAGGAAAGAAAGAAAGAAAATTCCTTCTAAATACTGAAATTTCTAGAGCCAGGTGTGGTGGTGCATACCTCTAATGCCAGTATTTGGGAAGCTGAGGCAGGAGGATCAGTTCAAGTTGAAGACCAATTTGGGTTACAAAAGTGAGCTCAAGGCCAACCTGAACTGCATAGTGAAACCTTGTCTCAAAATGAAATCAATCAATCAATATAAATAAATAAATATCTAAATTTCTCAACGATGAAGTTCTACTTGTTTGAGTTGAATCATATAACCAAATATAATATTGTAAATAGAGACCACATAATAATAAAAAGGTATAAAATTGTACAAAGACAGTAGTGATCTTAAAATCTGAGGTACATGACTGAAAGTCCAATAAGGAACAGCTTCCCTTTGCTCTGTAATTGGAGATGCTTGCACACCAAAACACTGCTACTCACATTTATTTTCCTTAATATCACAAGAGTCTTCTCAGATGTGTTCATGAAAATTCTTAATCCTGTCTCTAGCTCTTATTGGATTGATGAGAGGGAATCTTGCTTGAATTTGCCTTAACTTTGCAAATAAAAATATTGACAATACTTTCATGTCAGCTAATAAAATAGGATAAATTATGCTAGATTTAGGGAACTGACTCCTTGAAAATTTCTCAAATTACAAAACCAAAAAATGTCCAGCTTTCATAGAAAACCTAATGTGATACTAAGAAATTGACAGGTGCTGGTTTCAAAAATTTTGGTAGGATATATATCCTTACTATTCCACCAGAGGTTCATCTGCTATCAGCCCCTACCTTGGTCACACAAAGCTAATTTCAAGTATACAGTGTGCAGGAATCATTTCACCAGATCGGAATCAAGAAATCCACTTACGAGCCAGGCGTGGTGGCACACGCCTGTAATCCCAGCACTTGGGAGGCTGAGGCAGGAGGATCGATGTGAGTTCGAGACCAGCCTGGGCTACAACAGTGAGTTCAAAGCCAGCCTGAACTGCATAGTGAGACCCTGTCTCAAAAAGACAAAAAAAAAAAAAAAAAAAAAAAAAAAAAAAAAAAAAGCTCTGGCTTCCATAATCTGACTCTCTTTGAGTTTCACTTCCGCAGATAATTTATTTTTAAAGTGACACTCAATATTCCTACAGTCTCTTTAAGCTGTGGCTGAGAAATATGAAATATTCCTTTGAATAAGACAAGCATGAAGTTGACTATTTGACTATTGATTCATCAACTATCTAGTTAGGTATTGTTAGGCCAATAACCTAGAAACTCTCATTTTTAAAAGGGAAAATGATGATTATAAGGAATTCTTTAAATGCAGCAGAGATAATAATTATTATTATCTACCCCTAAAATGCCAAAAAAAGAAAGAAAGGAAAGAAAGTTTTCCTACTAACTTGTTTTGAAACTCTGTTATTTCATATTAAAATTAATAAAATTTTTAAAGACTAATAGGAAACACTTAACTCCAGGTGCTGTACTTGAATATTTAATACTTGAATATATCTTTGTGTATGCTGTGTATCTTGTCACAGATTCCTGCTAGGAT
Organism: Myocastor coypus; assembly: GCA_004027025.1. Classification (NCBI taxonomy): domain Eukaryota; kingdom Metazoa; phylum Chordata; class Mammalia; order Rodentia; family Myocastoridae; genus Myocastor; species Myocastor coypus. Next base: position 7,076 of record PVJA010004288.1, read on the forward strand.
TTTACCGTTGTTATGTTCAACACATTGTCAAGTGATATGGTTTCTACAGTTTTTTTTTTTTTTTTTTTCTTTTTAAAGCAGTACAAGCAGTTACACTCACTGCCTATGTGGTCATCATTTTAAGCAAGAATAAACATCCTTTGAATAGAAATGCTAGCTTCAACAGCATTGGCTCCATGTTTGGAAATTTTCTAAAAATATTCTATTTGTTGACTTTGCAATTGCATGTAACAACAATTGCTTTATTTGGCCTACAATTCTGGGTGTCGTCTGGGAAGCTCCAGTTTAAGCAGGCCTGTCTAATTTTTGCCTGGCTGTCTTATTTAGTATTTGGGTCTAGCTAGAAAGTCAGATGGTAGCTGTTGTCCACCTGGGAGTGGGCAAGGTCCTGATCATGTGATATAACCACCTCACATGGCAGGGTCTTCATCTCCCACTAGGGCAGGCTTGCCTGGATCTCACGATATAGAGATGGCAGTTTACATTAGCAAGAGAAAGTCATTTTCAAATGCACACAAAAACTGTTTAATAGTTAGCTGTTGTCACATTTGCTACTATTCTGTTGAATAAAGTTAGTCACCTGGCCATACCCAGACTCAGCATGGGAAAGGCTTATTCTACGGTGCTGGGGAAAGAGATGGGAATGGCACATACTATTTTGCATAAAAACTTTACTGTCAATGTGTATGTTGTTTTTATAATGCTTAGCCAATATCTAAACATTCCTTTACAAAGTTAAGCATTTATTCAAAAGAGGAAATACAGACTTCTTAATAATTATTTTAAAAATATTTATGCATTGCAACACCAGTTGCTCCATTTGCTTGAATAATTCCAAAATATAAAAATTAAATTTCATAAGGCATTCTGTATAAAAGTAACAATGAAATATATTTTTCTATTTTATTGATGAACCCTAAAAAATTTAGAGCCTTATTATTTTTTTTCATTTATAGAGTACAAAAAATATTTGAAATCTATAGAGCATAAAATTTTTAAGCAGCAGCTTTGTTTTTATATGATAAAACAGAAACACAGTGCTAAAATATTATTATCATTTTAACAAGTATGTTTTTCTATTTTTTTCAAACAGTTCAAGTGAGAGTGCAAATAAGTGAAATTATGTTTTTAGGAGTCTCCATTATCCCCCAGTATGGGTGCAAAGTATTGTAATATTTGGGGTGTAAGTTTGGCAACAATGACATATATACAATGACACTATACCTTTCTTCTCTCTCCCCTCTCTCTCTCCAGCTTCTTTATGCCTGACTCCAAAATTCAAGCAGGGCAGAATTCACAAGCATCCCATGCCCACTGTGTTTCAAATCCTCTAAAAGGTACTTCGCACTGTATCATATGCCTTGTAGAATCTCCAACTATAAAGGGAAAAATCAGTTTAGTGATGTTAGTTTTCATAGAAAACAATCATATACAGAACTACAGTCATATTATTCTTAGGTCTGATTTTCCCAAAGCCTACAAAGCAGAAAAGGAGGAATTCATTCTTTTAATAACTCATTTATCAAAATGTTGAATATAGGTGGTTTGATAGTCAGAGTGTCAACCTTAGAAATAAAGGGAATGAATGGCATGCCAAAGTTAGGGTGCTGAAAATGATACACCCCAGATTCAGGAGATTATAGGACACTTTGTCCACAGAGAAGCTAAAGTCAATAATAAAGGCAACTGAAAATCTTTTTGTAATGAACACGTATTGACTTTTTTAAACAAAATCAGCGATAAAATACTCCTTCTCATGCACAAATGTGTCAGTAATATAAATATTTCAAACAATTCCTGGAACTTCTGATCAATGTTTAAAACACACTCCCTCCCCCACACATATGTTTCAAATAAAGACTTCATAATTTATGTGTTAATTACTTAATTTACATTTTAATCTGCATAGAAATTAGTTTTGAAAACTTGGTTGCGCAAGTAAGTGTCCATTTGTAATTGTAACCTCTGTGGGAGTATATATGCTTCTATAGAAATAGCTATTTTCAGATATACAAAAGCAGTACAGTATACAGAACTTGAATTGCCATAATCTTCTTATTCTATGTAATTACTTGGTATTTTCATTTGTGTTTGAAACTTAATACAGTAAAATGAAGTATAAACTCTGAGGTATAGTATATTTGGTTAGTGAATGAAAATTTTAGTTTATAGAAAAATATTTGTTGTACTTATTTAATCTTATTGGAAATTATTTTGTCAAACAGAAGTGCATTAAAAATGATTTGCCCCAGAGTCCAACAATCTAGAAATACAACTAAGAAAAGGCACAATTAAAATAAATGTCTAATCTCAAGGAATGGGCAACATAGTAAATTAGAAGATCATAAGAATGAGTGAATGCAACCATGCATCAAAATCATATTATAAATATCCATACTGTATACATATACATGCATCACCTTATTGGAGCAAGAAAAAAATAAAGCAGCAATATGAATTTTGCTCCCTTAAATTGTTCTAGACCAGTTGATAACACTAAGTTCTCAAGAAATCCCTGGGAAGGAAATCATCTTAGAAACAAATTACTACCTTTGCTGTTAATTTCCCTTACACTGTAACCAAAAGGAAAGTTTTTCACACTCAAATTATGCAACTTGGTTGCATTTTGTTTCTGTTCCGGTGTTATCTTTAATATTGCATAATGAAATATTGTGTAATGCAATACGTAGGTGCCAATAGAACTACTGGTGATAGGCATTATTCAGAAGTTCACTTTGTGGAAATGTTACCCTTTCCATGATTTGCATATGTTTACAAGTATATTTGTGCTTTATTTAAATAAGCTTTTAAGATAAAAAATAAATGTTTTCATAAATCATGAAAAGATATTTTGTTATGCAAAATGTATACCTATTTGTTAAATGTTCAGTATATACTCAGTGAACTTTAAAGTTTGCACATTTTTAACATGCTCATAAGCTTTTAGAATAATGAGTGAAATAAATGTTACAACTTTTACTGGTTTGTCCTAAAATGTATTTCTAGGAAGTGCCATGGAATTATAAAAAAATTATGTAATAAGTATTCAGTAAAAAAGACATCGAAGTCTTTATATTGTTTCAAAAATTTATAATCTTGACAGAATGGCATCTTTCAATATGAGGCATTCTTAGAAGTTAGAACATTGTGACTCCAAGAACAAGTAACGTATGGGACTCATATTTATCTTTTTCTTCTACTTATTGAAAATGGTATTTCAATAGGCTATTTAGAGTAGAGTGAGTGCGTGTGTGTGCATGTGTGTGCGTGTGTGTGTGTGTGTGTGTATGTGTATGTGTGTGTGTGTGATAATTATATTGATCAATTTAAAGACAAAATCCCAGTGGGTAGAATTTACTTCATGTCATAAAAAAATGATAAAGTGAAAAAATGAGTGTGTTGGTACACTCCTGTAACCCCAGCTCTCAGGAAGCTGAGGCAAGAGGATCACCATGAGCTCAAGGTGAGCCTAGCCTACATAAGCAAGCTCAAGGCCAACCTGCATTACATAGTGAGACCCTGCTTAATAAATAAAGAAATAAAGAAATAAAAAAAGACAAAGTGATGGTCATTTATCAATACAGCGTTATCAAGTATTATAATAGAACATCCTTTTTTAGATAATGTATTCTCGTTTACTAGAAATCAGTGATTTCAAGGAGAAATTTAAGATTTATAGGGTATAGAAAATGCTAAACTTTCAAACTCCAAGAAGTCAGACAAGAGTTTGGATTTTTTAATATGCCACTAAAAAAATACATTTCTCATGAAGTGTGTTTCCTATTATTGTAGCTAGAGCTACAATAATACTAGAATTAAAAATAATTTAGTTTTGGAGTAAAAAATACAGAAAAACAAGTAACTTGTGCAACTTTGTGTAATAATATCTAAGTTGTTGACATTTTTCTTTGCTTATAATTTTTAAAAGACTCTAACACTGTCTTTCTTTTGCTTTATGAATAAACATGATACATATGCAATCCCATTATAGTTCCTATGGCAGCCTTAATTCTGTTTTATATGGGCTCAAGGTACTAAACTCAAAATAGCGATTGTAAAGAACTCCTGAGAAGTAAGATAACATGTTTTCAATATAAGGAAATGGATTGATATTGATGTCTGGTTTCTTTTCTTAACTATCTATAGAATTTGTCTAAATATCACTACATCAAATCTACCTAAAAAATTATAAGCATCAAATAGAATGCTCACTCAACATAAAACATCTTTCATGAAGAAAGGTGGTAACATAAACCTTGACACAATGCAGTATTTTCCAACAGCTGTCTACTTGCTATCTACTCTTCAAGGATACTTTCAGAAGATTTTTCCAGAACTCAGATTAAGCCTTAGTAAATTTAGTAGGATGTGAGGTAATCTAGTATCATGGAATTTATTTTATCTCATTATCTCTTTGCCATTTTTTGCTTTCATTTTTGTGTTTTTACTTACTTTATAGAACATTATCCCCCTTGGGGTTTCCTGAGTTTGTTCTAGTTAGCCTTGCTTGTACTATTTTTTTATTCATTAGGATAAGTAAAATCAGCAGAAGCTAAGCATTTAGCATTATTCAAAGAAACTTGCTTTCCCAGTCACACATGTATTATAAAGTAAATAATCATAAGAAATGTAAAGCAATCCATTATTTGTTCATATGAGCTATTTCCAACTAAGACCAACAGTAGAGGTGCTAGCAAAGCTTTGTACTGGGGATACAGTTCTCGACAGCACAGTAATATCTGAAAGGTGGTAACCCTAAAGCAGGTTGATATCAGTCCCCTATGAATTGATAAGCTTGAGCATCAGATAGAAACATCCATAATGTGAGGTTTTACTGAAAGAAACCCAGAGTCATGAGTTTCTGGGTTTGGGAGCTCTGGTTTCGTTCTCTGTGATAGGTAAATACCTATAGTCTGGTTCTGTTATATTCTCCAGTGTCAATGTTTTAAAGTCTTGATTTTCACCTCATGCCACTGATAGGTGCTAGAAACTTACACAGGGGCTCAATTAGGTCTGTAGGTGTGTGCCACTGAAGAGTATGCTGGGCTCATAGATGCATACTTTTTCATTTGTTTATACCATGCACCAGGCCTTACTGTGTGTGTTTTTTAAGACTCATAGTATCAGCACTAATGGCACCAACCACTCATGGACCAAAACTTTCACAACCATGATCTAAAATCAATCAGTTTATTCCATGAACTTATTAACTCAAGAATTTTATTATAGAAATGAAAATCAGACTAATATGACCATTGACATGAGTGGATTTTATAAGGAGTAAGCCCATCTTCAAGCTTAGTTTTGAGGGTTCCTTAAATAGGATGCTAGTCTGGACTGAAGGAGTCCTAATGCTGCTAACCAAGATGAGGGGAAGAACGAGCCTGAAGATCCCAGAGACCTTTGCGGCTGCCCTGCCTATCTGGGGCCGAGTGGGCCAAGGCCTTGAGAGAAGAACAGTTTCCATGTTGTCTTTGGCACATCAGAGCTTGCTATCTAGAAGTGTCTCAAGTCTCTACTCCCCAAACTTGTGTGTGATGCTCCTTGGCCACTGTTGCTCAAGCTGGCCTACTGCTGCTGCTAAGTGGTAGGGTCTTGGTGACATCTGAAGGGTGCTGATACCATAGACATACACTGATTACATGAGCTGTGTGTACCTGGCTATCTCCATGTAGAAAGATACACTAGAAATGTATATAGCCTAAAAAGAGCAACAGAGCCTTGGGAGTAGGACACAGTAGCAATTCCCCAGGACAGCAATATTCAAGAGCACCAGGGAGCGAGGGCTACCTCTGTGAGCTCCCACAATACCCATGCCTAGCAGAGTGAAGGAGCAAGACTGCTTCCAAGATGCCAGAAATCACAACACAAATCTGCAAAGGCAATAGGCCCCTGGTTACAACGCTCAAGAGCATCAGCAAGGCTGTGTGCATTGGAAGAAGGGAGTGAGTTCCCAAAGAGATCTGTCTAACCTCTATCCCGGGTGTAGCCAGGAGGTGGACAAGCCTCAGGATTTAATATTGCCTGCCATGCTGGGCTATGGATTTCCTGTGGATTTATTATTATATCTCCCTTCTTCCTTGTTGCTTTCTTTTAGAATATGAATGTCTGTTCTGTGCTTGCCTCAGCACTGGCTCTTGGAAGCACATAACTCATTTAATTTTTCAGGCTCACAGCTCAAGGGAAAAATTGCTGCAGGATGCATCAGACCTTGAGCATCCTCCATATGATATTTAGGTGAATCTTTGAACTTTAAGGATGATAATGGAGTAAGTTATGTTTTGGAGAGTTATTAGGGTGGAATGAATTTTTTTGTGTGTCTAAGAAGGACATGAATTTTGACCAGCCAGAGGCAGAATGCTATGATGTGATGACGATGTCTCCTCCAAAATTCATGTCATCTTACTGACAATAGCATCGGGAAGGGTAGCCTTGGAGAAGTGACTTAGACTTGAGGATCCTGACCTCATGCCTGAAACTACATGTTCCGGTAAAAAGGCTCGACAGGGACCTTGGTTCTTCTTCTCAGCCTTTCTGTCCCTTTTGCTTGGTGAAGGGACAACACACGTATCTTCTGGGTCATTATTTGAACCTTGTGCATCACCTTTCTAGTGTAAAACCAGGCTCTTAACAGACAGAAATTATGACTGCCTTGACTGTGTTCTCCCAGATTCCAGAACTGTGAGAACACAAATTTGTAGTAAATATTATCCAGTCCTAGGTGCTTGGCTACAGTAGCCCAAAGGAACTAAGACTCTGGGTTAGTCAGCATAATGTAAACGTGTTCCATATCCTAAAATTATGTTGATGTCATCTGCTATGCAGATACGGCATAGTTTTCTTAACAAATTCAAGTGACTACATATAAGATTGTTTTTCCTTTTTTAAATCTGACATTTCCATCCTCGTGAAAACATTTGTTCTTTTCTTGTTAAAAACAACCCCCTCACCCCAAACCTGCCAGTGTGGACTGATGCTCTTGGAGCCAGTACTTATATGACCTTACACAAACTACTTCAACTTCTATAGCTCACTTTGCTCCTTCTCTGTGAAATGCAACTGTATGTGTCTTACCAGCTAACTGTGTGAATATCCGAAGCTTAAGATGGATGTAAAATATGTATTCTCTGGTTGGCTCATGGTTAGCACCTTGTATTAGCTTATATTTTACTATGATCAAAAGATAATAATTCTAAGAATAGAATTTCCAGTTTAATATTAATACAGCTGTTCAGATTTACATAAACAAAGTACAGTTGAAATATATTTTTAAAAACATTATTTTATTAGAAGAGGGCTGTGAGATGGCTCAGTGGTCCAAAGCACCTGCTTAGGCAAATTTAGGCAACCGCAGGGACCACGGTTCCATCCCAAGAACTACATGCTGCATCAGCTGCACCCCCAAGTCAGGCTGAGCTGGCCATAATATATATATATATATATATATATATATATATATATATATATATATATATATAAACAGCATCAACAAAAACAAAAGGAATTATTTTATGAGAAGAAAGGAAGTTGCTGTGTGGAATAGATTATGTATAATTTGCTAATAATAATGATTGATAATGCCCTTAGCAATGTGCAGCTAGGACAACGTCTTTTCAGTATTATTTTTCCTAAATGGTACCACAAACACATTTTCATTTTATCAATGTACTCTTTACATCATGGTTCATAATTTACCCAGTACCGCAAGAATACTGACTCTTTGTTAAAAGCTTATTTATGTACCACAGAGTCTCTCTCATATAAGGCAGGACCATCTGCCAGCCCCACCCTCCAGACCTTTCATCACTGTCTTTTCTAAAGCTGAGCAACGCTGATTCAATTTAACAAACATGCTTACTATAAGCAGATGCCAGGTCTCTGGCTCCTTTATAGTCACTTTGTCTCCATTTAGGTTTCATGGCTCTGAGAAGCCTATTCTCCCCTAGACATTTGAAATCTCCCAACGACATTTACATTTTCATAGCAGAAGGCTATATAATGCATAAAATGCTTACATGAGCCAATAGCATTTCCAAAAATTAGAAATAGCATTATGGAATAGTCCATATGTTGCTAAGATTATCATATATACTAGTAAAAGATATTTTTCCTTGATGATTTTAAAAGCTATGTTCTTTACTAGAAATGTATATACTTATGGCATATTGCTTTTTAGTGAAAGAATATACATATATGTACATATATAATGAGAATCACATAAAATATTTACCTTTAAACTTACTAAACAAGTAGATTACTTAACTATTTAGTTTCAATGACAAACCATGTGGCCACATGTCAGGGTATTCTGGCAAGCCGGTAAAAGGAAGACTCAGCTATTATTGATTTAAAAGCTCAAAATCCATTGAAAACACAGTCTAAAATGAGCTCTTTGTTCCCTGACCCGCCTGACAGGTATCTGGCTGATGTCAGGATCTTGGTGATATGTTGAGTGCAATCTCTTCCTCAGCATGATTAACCGTAATAAGGCTCTGCAGTAAAGGTGTAGTTAATGTATTGTAAAGGGGTCACAGATGGGAAGAATTAAGCCCAAGATGCCCAGCTAGCTAGCCTATGAAACACATAATCCATATTTAATATTCTTTCTCATTAACGATAACAGTCGCATATAAGCTATTTCAGTTAAAAACTAATCTGAAGCTGTAGCAAAGTTAGATGGCATCTCCTAACGAACAGAAGGCAGGGCCCAATTCATCCCACCCATTACTGGCTCTTCACCAATATTGGCAGAAATTAATGTGCGTTTCATGACAACAGGGGGCCTAAAGCAGATTTTAATATATGGTTATTTCAGAAAAATAAGGAGATTAAATTTTATTAAACACTTTCAACCTGTTTCTTTAAAAAATCATGACTTAGAATCTAACTTAATGTGCACTCATTTAGTTCCCTTGTTCATTTTCTATAATTAGTAGCTGTTCACTGGCATTGTTATTTAGTGCAAATGAAACCTCTTTCAAAATACAACTTTTTCTGGATCATCTGACTTTGCTTAGTGGGACTAATTAAAGTACACTTTATTTCCACCTGAAAGACTCTATTCTTCTGGATAATGCATCATAAAATGACATAATACATTTACCAATTTACAATCAGATCAATTAGCATAAATGTAGACTCTGTGTCCTTGAAAGATTATTCTCAAAGAAAATAGCATGGTTCTGTTATAATGAAACTCCAAGAACAGACCTTTGACTGTCTGCTTTATCTCTTCAAGTTCAGTAGGAGCTTTCCATATAAATTTGATAATCTATGGTCTCAACCTTTCTCAATTCTCTAGACCTCTCCCATATGGCATTAGTATATTGGTACATACAAAAAAATATCCATTCTATTAATATTAATTACTACCCTTGTCAATATGCTAAGAGTTAGAGAAACAAATGTATACCACATAGACTTAAAGGTAAAGCCTCAGAATTCTAACTCCAGCAGAGAAGATAGATTGTTCAACAAACACAAAACTGCGCAAAATTTTCATGAACATACGTAGGACTAATTTGTATAAATCTCTGGTAAGGCTATGTTATCAACAGTGCTCTGAGTTAACTTGGGGTGAACAGAGGAAGCCTTTTGAGAGAGGGCTTTCAAAAGCTGCATGCATTAAATACATTAAATGTGGATCATACAAGATGAAGAATTACCCGAGAAGAGTAGAGGAAAGTTTATAGAAAAGGGTGAAGAGTCCTTGCACACTCTCCACTAGTAATGAATTTGGTGCAGCCAGAAATAATTTAAATATTTTTTAAAGTATTTTTTGTATGACCAAGCTTGGGGAACAACTAGTAAACCAGTGGTAAAGGATACATGCAGCTGTGTTTCTGAATTGAACTTGTTCAGGTCTAGCACGGAAGTCTTATTTTGTAGAAGTACTACATTTGTTGGATTTGTTCCCCGGATATACTCTTCTCCACAGCTGCAGGCCTTGTGAAAATTGATGCTTCTTCTAACCCCTGAAAATAGACCAGTTCCACCACAAATTCCCTCATGTTGAGCTGTCTGCTGCTTCATCATGAATCTCACACCCAAAAGCTTCTTAGAACCTCATTCTTCTTCTGTCAAATGAACCCCCTGCTGGGTGGCTAGTTAGTTCTCTTATCACAAAATACAGTGCAAATGAGAAGTCTTTTTCTCATTCTACTGCCATGGGGGTATCTTCTATTTGTTACCTGACCACCAATCTTTCCACCTTTATGATAAACAAATGTGAAGCTTCCCCACTTAGGCTTTTTTCTTCTTCTCTTAATCATCTTAAAAATCAAAACCAATTTTCAAAGGTCACAGTTTAAAAATCTTATCTGAAAATAGCACATCAAGGGCCAGTGTATAGCTCAGTGGATTAAGCCCTTGCTTAGGGAAGCGCAGGGGCCAGGCTTTGGTTCCTGGCCCCGTCTGCCATGCGGGCCCACTCTGGAAGGCACTGAGCTGGCGATGGAGTCTGGACGTGGTGGCGCGCACTTGTAATCCCAGCAGTTGGAAAGTATAAACAGGAGGATCACTATGAGTCAGTAGTGAGACCCTGTTTAAAAAAAAAAAAAAAGAAAGAAAAAAAAAAGAAAAAAATCAACAATAGGAAAAGAAAAAGAAAAAAATCAACAACAGGATTCTTCTTCAATCAAGAAGTGGGTAAAAGATATCAGTGTACAGAGCCAGTCAAAGTGAAAATTGTACATATTAACTGCTATCAAAAAATGATGCAAATTCTTAGTACAATTACTAAACGCATCATGTATATATATATACATATATATACACATATATATGTATATATATACATATATATACATATATGTGTGTATATATATATACATATATATATATGTATATATATATATATATATGATATATACTTGCACATTTTTCCCCTTTCTTTTTTCCTATCTTTTCTCCTTTCATCCTTCTTGTTTAATCCTCAAGTTCTATTTCTTTCCATTTTAGTATATCTGTTATACCTTTCAGGTTTTCTTTCTTATTCTGGGTTCTTACTCTGGTAAGACAATGTGATATTTGCACATACACATTTATTTGTCTGAGTCTGGTTTATTTCACAGTGCCTCTGGTTGCATCCACTTATGTATGAACACTTAGAGTTTGCCTTTCTTTATAGCTGAGTAATATTCCATTGTTTAAAACTATCACTTTTTAAATAAATCTGTTCCTCAGGTGATGGGCATTTGGTTGCTCCCAAGATCAGTTTTTTGAAAATAGCAGTTAATGTGTAGAATGTGCACCTTGACTAACTCTGTACGCACTATCTGTGGGCTAAGCAACTACATCAAGGACAGTAATGTGTAATACAGAAGCCATGCTTGAATATCTGTCATCTTGGTCTTCTGCTTTTTGGTCTTCTAAATGTGTGCCATGTCATATCAATTAGCATTACACTCTCTTTAAAATACATTTTTTTAAAAGATAAAGAAAAGACACAAGAACAAAAGTTTAAAGTTTCCTGAAAGCAAACGGTGATATTCAATCACATGTGCAATCTTACATAACTATATCTTTTTATTCTGAGCAACAGATTTGAAGATAAAAGTAGATAGTTTATCAAATATTATTAATCAGCTATTCCTATTTTGAAAATCTGTGACATGTATATTGTTGTTTGTTGCCATTTCTGTCTTTGCTTCTGATTTTCGTTTTTGCTTTTGTTTCTACTCTTCAAAGTAAAATTAAATTTAAAAAAGAAAGGGGCAAAAGACTCGATATAGGTAGTTATGCAGAGACAGTACATAGATGGCGAGCAAAACATGCAAAAGATGTTCACCTTCAGATATCATTAGGGAAATGCAGAGTGAAGTAACAGCGAAGCTCTGGCCCACACTCACTAAGGCCCGAATCCAATACGCTGACAACAGGAAATTTTGGTGAAAGCACAGTGAGTAGGCATTCTTTTTCATTACTAGTGATACAGAGACTTGGGAAGATGCTAAGTGCGATCGTGAAAAAATAAAGCATATTTTCATATATGAACTCACAGCCATGTTCCTGGCTCAAAGCAATTGAAGTCTCATGTCCATATGAAAACTTACACAAGAATATTAATAACAGCTGTATTCATAATTGCTAAAACACTAGACATTCTTCTCCTTGGAAATGGATAAATAAATGATGATAAATCTAAGTAATAGACTAATATGGTGCTATAAAAACAACCTGCCACCTGTAAAACTTTGGAAAAGATACAGAGGGAAGGAAATGATAAGGAGAACATGGAGCAAACTAGAACAGTGGTTCTGTAAATTAAATTACACTTTGTAAAAGGCTATGTTGGATGAATTTGGGGGGATATCATGCAGCTATTTGTCTTACTTATTTTAATATGAAGGGATTTTTTCATTCTTTTGTGCATACCTTTTTTTTCTTTTTCTCTCTCTTTTTTTTTTTTTCAGTACCAGGAATCAAACTCAGGTCCTTGTACTTGCCAGGTAGGCACTTATACCAGTGAGCTGTCCCTAGCACTTGGTATATAATTTTTACACATTGTTGTTACAAGTTGGTTTGTTTTGTTTTGTTTTCACTGTTATATACAGAAATTAGGAAAAATGAAGAGTCTGAAGATAATCCTCATTACTTCTGATACCAAGTACAAATTTTGGGAAATCCCCAAACCATAGGATGATTCACTAGGACTCACGGGGTTCAGTAGGAGCTGCTGGATTCTGAGTTAAGGATATACATTATAGCCAAAGGGAGACATACATGAGTCAAAGCCTAAGGACAATCCACACGTTAAAATCCTGTTTCCTCAGACTGGGCCTACCTCCCACTATGGTTGTGTGACAACAGTGAGAAAACACTAGCTTGGAAGCTCATTCAAGCTTGGGGACCCTAAGATTTTATTGGTTATTCCTTACATATGCATGACTGCTTGCATCACTGTCCACATCACCATCTCTTGTCATCTCTTTCTCTTCCTCTGAGGTGAGGCGTATGACACATGGCCAGAGGGCTACACCAGCAGTCACCTTGTTAGCATCATCTTGTGTGTTTCTTCTGTAGCCTCACTATGCATAACAAGACTCCTCTATCTCATGCATAAAATTGTTAACACAGTATTTTGCAATGACCTCTCAAGCAGAAAGGGCAAAAGAGTTATTTCCCTTTGTACGTTACTTAGTAATTTAAATTCTACACTGAGTAGATGTTTAAAGACATTTTTAATGCAAAGTTATCAGTTTATAATGATGCCAAGAAAACAACGTAATCTCTGTTCTAAGAAATTTATCACTTAAGCATAACAACAAAACTTGATAAATGAGAACAATAAAAAAGCATTAGCATGGATGTTTATATCTAGCTGCCAGTATACAATAGTCAATGAATAATCTCTATTGGCCACATAGATTTAGAGTAACTATAATCAGAAGTTGAATCAGTCATTTAATTTAGTATATCAAGAGGTTTCTAGATATAAAAGCTAATGGTAATAGTGCTCACTAGCTAACATTCATTTAAAATGCAATCTACAGCTCTAGAGGCACCTTTCAGAATTTTGCATCAGCATGGCTCTCTAGACAAAGTCTATACAAGTCAGGTATGTCAAGTCCTAGGAATCCTAGTTGAGGCAACATCTATTCAGATTTTCAGGGCTATCCCAGTGCTGTATGGCCCAATTGCATGAATACATTACATAGTATGTGTTTCACATTTCACTAAAAGAAAGGAGAGAAGCAGAGGACTGTCGAACAGAAAGGAGAGAAATTTTGTCTACTTTTTAAAACTTTAGCTTTTAATAAATCAGAACATATAGATAGATAATACTTTAATTTGAACACATTTGAAATATGGATATTTATAGTTATAGTTTGTCTAATCAATTACATTTCTGTTATATAAAAGCTGAAGTTTTAATCTAGCTCTACCCAAGCAAACAATGAAATATAAAATTCAAATGTCTTCATAATGGGTAAGCAGGAAGATGATACAGATGCAAATAATGATAACATTCAAAGCTCAGCATGTAGGAGTGAGGCCTAAATTATGACTGCTAATTGAAAGCATGAACTCTGCCTTTTATGTCCTGTTACATAGGACTGAGAACGACACATAGGTGGACACTAGTTGCTTAATGCCCATGTTGTACGTGAACCATTGGAGAAGAAAGATGAAATTCATCTAAGCATCTAATAAAAATATGGAAAAACATTATAGGAGGTATAGGAAAGAGATACCGATTGGAAGCTTGTTCAATCTGTCTTTATTGAACTTAATCAATGAATGATACTCTGCTAGATATTGAGGATAGAGAAATAGAAAACACAAATCAAGCATCATAAGCTCAGGTATTACAGAGATAGAGATGTGCAACTTGCAAATCATCACGGAGATAATTAACTATAATTTGGATAGATTGTTGCATTACAAGATGGTAAAGATTATCAAGCTAGAAAATTTGATCAGTTTAGGTACAGCACAGCAGTCAGGGTTTGATTGCTGCACCCCTAGGGTGTGCTGAGAAGGTGATTGAGACTGGACGTGGTGGCACGGCCCTCTAATCCCAGTGCTTAGGAGGCTGAAAACAGGAGAATCATTATACATCCAATCTATGTAGTGAGACCCTGTAGATCCTGTACCAAATGCATGAAAAAAAAAAAAAACTGAGAAAGAAAGAAAATATAATCAAGAATGGTGTTTTATATGAGCCTACACATGTGTATTTTTGGAGAAAGAAGCAGTAACCCACAGAAAAAGTTTTTCCAAGGAGTTGATCATTTAAGTAAAAACCAGGAAGATCAGAATACATAAGTAAGTAAGTAAGTACAAAGGAAAGTAGTAAGGATAACCAGAAAGCAGAAACTAGGTTTGTATAAAAGTCTTTATGGCAGAGGTTGGAAAGCAGGAGGCACAGAGGCACAATATGAGGTTGTTAAGTTTGGCAGGGGCCTATGTGTAGAATCTGTTGGGGATGTTATTCTCAGCAATATATGAAAATGCACTGAAGGCAATGTGAGTCAATCAGTGTTTTAAATGTACTACTCTATGCACAAGAGAGTGCTAGTTCAGTGAGTCTCAACTTGAGTAAGAAGCACCTAGAAGACTGGTTGCTAAACAGTTCTGGATGTGTCTGGATGACTCACTTACTGAAGAAGGAAGACCCACAGTGGGTGGATGAGTGACACCAACTGATAGGCTTGGAGCCTGGGGTTCACTTCTGCTTCTTTGGAGGAGCTTCCGTCTTCCCTGTCTCCTTTGGACATGCATCTCCACAATTCTAGCACAGGCTCCAGCTTTCCATCATAAACTCTTCTGCCTTTCAGCAAAGACAGGATGGGTTTCTGAAATGGATCTTTGGGGTACTCTGGAGTGAATGCCAGGTCTTTGAAGTCTAACTAAATCCTCTGGATCTCCACTGTGTAGATGGCCCTTTTGCATTTTTTTTTGCCCCACTCTACAAACTGCCCTTGTAAGCCTACCTTGCACTGTGGATACATTCTCTTCTATGGATTTTGAAAACTTAAGGAGAATAAAGGTGACAATAAAAAGACCAGTGAGGAATGTGTGTTGGGCATAATAAAGCAATAACAATAGTGTGGGCTGGACTGGCCAAGGGGATAGCGAGAGACAGGTTGGGAGAATATTTTGACAGTGTAGTGACTGGCGACATCAAAGCTAAGAAAGCAGTGATATACAAATGCTGTAAATTTCTTGTATTTTATTCTGAAAATTGTATTTTTAATTTTTTATTACTTTTAATAAGAAATATCAATATGATAGTTTCACAACACATTAGTAGTACATCCGCAATAGTTGACACATTGCATATTGTCCTCATCATAGTAATACAGAGCACAGGGAGTGGACATGACACATTTTCTAATCGATATTGGTAAAGAAAGAAAAAAAATTCTTCTCTTTGAACTGAGAGGAAGTAGATGTATATGTAGTCCAATGTTTCATAACTGCGGTTGGTTACTGGTGAAACTGGCAATGTTGGAGGTTGTTGATATACGACTCTTACAGCACATCATACTAATCTAGTTCTGTGTATTATACCTCGTAATTAACTTTTTCCACGGAGTGATCAAGGGCAAATTAAAGCAAGACCTATATAACAAAACGTTCATCTTTTGTATCTTCCAAGGTCGAAACCCCTCAGGATTAACTTTGGAACCATGTACAGTGCGTTGTAGAACTGTTGTCAGTGTCAGCCTTCGTGATGAGTCATGGCCATTGCTTGACCAGTTTGCTTTCTGTGAAAGTCTGAGAGAATATTTTTTCTCTGGGTGACTCTCCTTAGGCATGCTGTAGTTCATTTATTTCTTTTCTCTGAGGTCCCATAATCTCCTTGACCAGAAAATTTGGAGCACCTCTGAGTTATAGGATAGTAAAGCACAGTTTCTGTTATGTGCTGAGTCCTTACTGACCTTGCAGGGCAATGGCCAAAATATTGGATATCCTCATAGCCCCTCTTTTTCTCCAATTTTTGGTCTGTTAACTTACATTTTCAACCCTCCAGCTGAGAAGCTTCATGATGCTATTACTCTATAGCATATGTAATTGAGCTTGACATCACTGCCTTTCTGAATATCAAACATCTTTGACTTAGTTTGAAATTGATATTTTCCATCAGTCATTGATATTCTAATTGCTCTATAGAATGTGATAAAAATGTTACATATTTTATGCAGACATTTAGAAATCCAAGGATGTACAAAATTGTAGCCTGTCAAGCCTATGGCATTTTGCCCAGTCTCTTATTCTTAATTAATACCCCCTTCCTTTTTTCGTTGTCCCATCATTTACTTGAGAGAGAGTATAATAGTAACTGAGTTTACCCTGGAAGCAGTACACAAAGATGAGAATGAGAGACATTCCAAGAATAGTTTTAGTGTTGCATGGTGTTATGATCAATGTTCATTTTGAAGGTTCTTAGGACCAACATCTGATCCATTCTGTGTGCATAAGTGCATGTTCTTGCTCCTGGTACATTTCCTCTCTTTTCTGCTTCCAATCACTTCATTGTTTAATCCATAACACATTCATTTAATCCATTTCGACTTCATTTTCATGCATGGTGATATACTAGGGTCAAGTTTTAGTTTTCAGCATGTAGAGAGCCAGTTTTTCCAGCACCACTTGTTAAAGAGGCCATTTTACTCCAAGTAAGTGTGTTTGGCCCTTTGTCAAAGATAAGATGGCTGAGTGTGTTCGTATTTGCTTCTGTATCTTCTAACCTATTCCACTGATCCTCAGGTCTATTTTTTTTTTACCAATACCATGCTGATTTTATTACTGTAGCTTTGTAGTATAACGTTAGGTCAGTAATTGTAATGCCTCCTGCCCTACATTTGTTGCTCAGCATTGTCTTTGCAATTCTGGGTCTTTTGGGTTCCAAATAAATTTTGGGAATGATTTCTCCAGGTCTGTGAGGTACATTGATGGTATTTAGATAGGAATTGCATTAAATTTGTATAACAGTTTAGGGAGTATAGCCATCTTCACAATGTTGGTTCTTCCTATTCAGGAGCAGTGAATATCTTTCTGTTTTCTTAAATCTTCTAGGATCTCTCTCTCTTTTTTTTTTTTTTTTTTTTTTTAGAGCACTGTAGTTTTCATTGAAAAGATCTTTTACTTCCATAGTTAGGTTAATGCCCAAGTATTTCATTTTCTTTGGTGCTATCATAAAAGGTACTGTTTCTCTAATTTCTCTCTCAGTGTGTTTGTTATCTGTGTAGAGGAATGCTATTGACTTTTGTGTGTTGACTTTATAACCTGCTATGCTACTGAATTTGTGTATTAGTTCTAGTAGCTTCTTAGTGAAGTTTTTGAGGTCTTCAAGTAGATTATCATGTCATCTGCAAATAGTGTTAGTTTTACTTCTTCTTTACCTACTCTTATTCCTTTTAGTTCTCTTTATTGTCTAATGGCTATAGCTAATGATTCCAGAACTATGTTGAATAGGAGTGGTGATAGAGGATATCCTTGTCTTGTGCCAGATTTGAGACTAAAAGACTTCAGTTTTTTTCCCCATTTAGAATTATGTTAGCTGTTTGATTGTTGTAATGGCCTTTATCAAGTTGAGGTAGAGGCCCTCTATTCCAATTTTCTGTAGGACTTTGAGCATGAATGAATATTGGATCTTGTTGAAGGTCTTTTCTACATCAATTGAGACAATCACGTGATTTTTGGGTTTGGCTCTGTTGATATAGTGTATTGCATTTATAGGCTTGTGTATATTAAACCATCCTTGCATTCCTGGGATGAATCCTACCTGGTCGTGGTATACAGTCTTCTTGATAACTTGTATTCTAGTGGCGAGGATTTTATTGAGGACTTTTGCATCTATATTCATCCAAGAAATTGGCCTGTAGCTCTCTTTTTTGTTGTGTCTCTCTCTGGTTTTGGTATCAGTGTAATACTTGTTTCTAGGAATGATTTTGAAAGGATTGCTTCCTTTTCAATTTCACTGAAGAGTTTGAGGAGTGTTGGGATTAAGCCTTCTATAAATTTCTTGTAGAATTCAGTAGTGAATCCATCAAGTCTCGGACTTTGCTTTGTCAGTAGGCTTTTTATTACATTTCATATTTCATTGGCTATCATTGGGTTATTGAGAGCTGTTATATCTTCTTGATTGAATTTGGGTAATTTGTACTTTTCTAGGAATCTATCCATTTCATCTGTGTCTTCAATTCTGTGAGAATAAAGATTGTCAAAGTAGTTATTTATGATCCTCTAAATCTCTGCTGTGTCTGTAGTAATTTCATCCTTTTCATTCCTTATTGCTTGAATTTGAGTCTTTTCTTTCCTCTTTTTGATGAGGTTAGCTAGGGGCTTATCAATTTTGTTTACTTTTTTAAACAACCAGCTTTTTGATTCATTAATTTTTTGTATTGTTTTCTTTGTCTCAATTAAATTAATTTCTAATCTTTATACTTTCCTCCTGCCTTTGGTTTTGATTTCATTTGCTCTTCTATTTCTAGTCTATTCAGATGCTCCAGGAGAGTATTTATTTGTTCCCATTCTGTTTTCTTAATGTGTGAGTTCAGAGCTATAAATTTCCCTCTAAGAACTGCTTGCATTGCATCCCATAAATTCCAGCAGTTTGCATTTGAATTTTCATTAAATTCAAGATATTGTTTTAATTTCTTGTTTAATTTCATCTGTGACCCACTGGTTGTTAAGAACAGTGTTGTTTAATTTCCATGTATTTCTGAAGTTCTTGTGGTTTCTGTTGTTATTTATTTCTAATTTCATTGCACTATTATCAGATAATATGCATGGGATAATTTATGTTTTCTTGCATCTACTTAAGCATGACCTATGTGCTACTATGTGGTCTATTTTAGAAAATGTCCCATGTGCAGCTGAAAAAAATGTGTATTCTGAAGTGATTGGGTAGAACACTCTGTTTATGTCCACTAAGTCCAATTGTTACAAGTTCTGGTTCAGTTGTGCTACTTCTTTGCCAATTTCTGTCTGCTTGGCCTATCTTTGTCGGATAAGGGGGTTTTGAGGTCTCCTGTTAAGATTGTGGTATTGGATATTATATTTTTTACATCCATTAAGGTTTGCCTTATATAACTTGCTGCTCCTGTGTTGGGTGCATACATATTTATGAGTGTTACCTCTTCACCTTGAAGTTTTCTCTTAACCAATATGTAGTGACCTTCTTTATTTCATTTGGTCAGTCCTGGTTTAAAGTTTAGACTCTCTGCATACAGGATTGCTACCTCTGCTTTTTTTTTTTTTTTGAGGTGCTGGAGCTTGTAGTATTATTTTCCATCTTTTCACTTTTAGCCTATGAGTTTCTTTATGAGTTAGGTGCATTTCTTGTATACAGCATATTGTTGGATTTTGCTTCCTTATCCACTCTGTCAGTCTATTTCTTTTAATTGGAGAATTGAGTTCATTTACATTGATGATTATAATTAAAATGTATTCACTGACTTATGATTGATATGACATTAACTTACTACTGTTTATCCCTTTGTCTCCCATATTTAACTGAGTACCCTATTTGATGGGATCTTTCTGTTCTTATTTTTTGAGTTTGAGTCATTTTGGTCCCTCTCTAAAATATGTTTTTAGTATACTATGTAGGGTTGGCTTTGACGTCATAAAATTCTTTAGTTGTTGCTTGTTATGAAAGTATTTCACTTCTCCCTCATACTTGAAAGAGAGTTTTGCTGGGTATAGCAGTCTGGGCTGAAATTTGTTTTCATGGAAGACTTGAAGCACTCTGCTCCATGCTCTTCTTGACTTCATAGCTTGTAGAGAGAAATCTGCTGTTGTTCTGATGGGTTTTCCTTTAAATATGATCTGTTTCTTTTGTCTAGCAGCTTTTAGTATACTATTCTTCTGCTGAATTCCTAGAATATTGACTATTGTATGTCTGGGTGTGTTTTTAGTCAGCTTGATGTTATTTGGGGTTCTGTATACTTCAGTTAACTGTATGTCCGATTGTTTTTTCATATTTGGGAAGTATTCTACTATTACTTCTGTCCATATTCTTTTTATATCATTTGTGTTGACTCTTTGTCGTTGATTCCTATTAATCACACATTATTCATTTTTGCATCATTTTGTAGTTGTTGAATTATGTTTTCCTGCATCCTAGTTTTTTTTTTTTTAAGAGATCCTTTCTTACCTTTTCACTGCAACTATGTCTTCAAGATCTGAGATTCTATCTTCACTTTATTTCATAAGTTTTTGCAAACTTGTGACTGAGATTTTACTTTCTTGTATATATCTTCGAAACTGTTTCACGCAATCTGTTTCTTTCCTGTATTGCTCAGAAAAAATTATCATTTTTCTATTGTCCTCTAATTTTTATCAGTGTCTTCTTTAGTTGTATTGAAGTTTCTCATTATAGTTGTCCTTTCTCTCTCTAATTCACACATTGTTTCTGCTCTGTTATCTTCTGTACCTTTCTGTAGTTCTTCCCCTACTTTGGGTGCTACTGATTTAGAGACGTCTTTTTTAACTTCAGAGGTTATTTCTGCTCTGCTTTTCTCTATACATTTCTGCAGTTGTTTTTCCACTTCAGAGTCTATTTTTTCATACATTTCTTTTTTTTACTTCACATGTTATCTCTGATCTGAGTTGCTCTATACTTTTCTGCACTTGCCTTTCAATCTTGGCTGCTACCAATTCAGAGATTTCATCTGCATGATTCCCATTTTTTTCTGTGGTAGTGTTTCCTGTATTTGTTTTGTGTGGACTCGGGGCCCGGGATTGGATTTTGCTCCTTGTCTTTATCAGTTTTTTTATAGAAGAGTTCTCTGCACCTTGGTGAACTTATACAGTTAGCACCTATGGAAATTTGGGTCTGGATGTGCCAAGCTTTTTCCTCTTCAGATGTGCTGGCTGTGAGTCGAAGCTCAGGAGGCTTGCTATCTAGAGGCCCCATGGGTCGGGATGGTGGTTGGCCATGTGGGGATGGTGGGTTGCTGTGTAGGGAAAATGGGTGTTGTTGGGGTTTGGGCAGTTGTCGAGTTGGGGATGTATTTGGGCTGAGAGAGTTCTTACCTGGCCAATGTGAGCCCTGGATGGGAAGGCAGGTAGAATCTGAGCTCGAGTTGTTGATGAGTCAGGGAGTGGACCATGACTGAGTCTGCTGACTGGCCCAGTCAGGATGGCAGTGGGGTCTGGGCTGGAGTTTGGAGGTGACCGTTCAGGTCCAGGGGCTGGAGTTTGGTCCAGGTGCTGCACCGCCAGTCGAAATGGCACACAGGTCCAGGGGTTGTAATTTTGAAGAAAAGCAAGACTTGTTTAACTTTTTAAAGGCACTTGAATCTCTGACTTAGAAATTTATCTGTACTTTTTGACAGTTGCGACAATACCTTTTAGAATTTGACCTAGTTTTAGTGGATGAGATTCTCATAGTTGTTGGTCTTTATCAGAGGTTTCTTCATATATGAACTGATGAGTCTTTGCAGAGTGCTTCAAAAGTAGTGCTTGATTGTTGGTGATATGCTGTGCTCAAAGAATGGATTCACTTGGTCATTAGCACTGACTGATACTGTGAAACCTTACTACCACTTCTGCCAGTTTCATTAGGCAAGTGAAATTCAAGTTAACAAGAAAGCAAAGGGTTTTTTTTTTTTCTCCTCAGATTTAAAAAGAATGCAAAAGTTTACCCTGGTACATGTACTGAAAAGATCCTAGGATCATTCTCCTGGGGTCTTAACACCATTGAAAACTGCATCACAGATATGGTTTTACTCTGTTGCATTCTTAAGTTATTGTCTTTGCCCACAAACAACACAGATAGATGCCAAGGTCTTGATCTTGGACTTCCCAACGTTCAAAATTGTTACCTAATATGTTTTCACTTGTTGTAGATTACCCACCCTTATCTATTCTTGTGTAGCAGCACAAAATGAGTCAAAGAACCTTCACTGGTAGAGATAGCATTTCTTACTTCTTGTTCCAGATTATTTGCTTGAAGAATCAAGTTTATTTTGTATCAATTCTTAGAGAGACAACTTTTAATAACTTGTGCCTGGCTTTCTCTTAACTCTGTCCCATATGCATTTGCCTTTGCCTAACTGGGATTCGTATCCTTTTCCCCATCATAAATCGTGAGTGAGACTAAAGCTTGGGTGTTATAATTCCTTCCAGGCTGTCATTTAACCTGGTGTGGCTTGGGGTTCCTGATATGGTCAGAAATTTTATTGGGGAAATTTTTGTTACTATCACATAAACTTTTTCTATCTAGAAGTATTGGTGACAGACATAATAATTCACAATGGCAACAATTTCGTTTTGTGGTTTTTGGCAGAAACCACAGTTTCCAGGCTGGAGAGATACCTCTGCAGTCTAAGCGCCTGCCTGGCAAGCACAAAGACTCAAATTTCATCCCCAGTACCACATGCTGTGGCGGCCCTGGAACCCTGGGCACACTGAGCCAGCAACCAAAACCAGACATGGGGGCATACTCCTATAATCCCAGAACTGGAGAACCTGAGACAGGGGAATCACTAGGAGTCTGATCTGTAGAGGGAGACCATGTATAAATAAATAAATAAATAAATAAATAAATAAATAAATAAATAAATTAAAAAAGAAATTTCAATTTCAAATTTAAGGTCCTTAAAATATCTTGAAATAGCCAGATTTACCTGTGGAAGACAGAAAGATGACTAGAGTCACAATTTTCCACACTATCATCTCAGGACTATAAACACTAAAGCATTCTTGCTAGCTCCAATTCATATTTTTTTGGTGTATTATTCATACCAGAGAGCTTTTCCTTCAGAAGTCTCTGGGATTTACAATGTTTTCTAAATATTTTCATGAAAGTGATAGTGAAACGAGAAAAATACAGAAAACAGTTGAAAATTGTTGCCGACTAACAGCTCCTTGTGCTGCAGAAATTGGAACGGCATCAATATCAGTGTCAACCATATGTGACCCTGGATTTGAATTGTTATTATGAAGATGGCAATGTCCTCTCAGTCAGGTAATTACCAAGTCTCTTAGAGCACATTATGTGTGCAGGGTGCAATCTTCTTATTGCCTCTTGAAGTCTTTATTGCCCTGCACAAATTTAACTCTCACTTGCTAATGCGCTGCTTTATCAAATTCTCATAAAATATCAATAACACGCGGTGACGAGTTTTCTCCTTTTCTTTCCCCTCTGGGCCCATCACAAAGTTCTTTAATCTGTGGTTATTATTTTTTACTTGAAACACGCTACGTTGCTGCTTTTGTGTATTCCTTGTCCCAGGTCCATGGCCCAGGATTTGATTGTCTGGATGAGTATGTATATATTGCTATTGAAGATGTCCTTGGGTAAGCATAAAGACTAGTTGTGAATATTAACTCTAACTTTATCAAAGGTAACATTTTCAGCTCATTCTTAAGCTTTGCCAAGAAAAGGCAAATAATATTTACCAAGAGATCATTACTTGCCTGATACCACTCTAAATCTATTAAATGTACTAACTTATTTAAATCTCACAGGAGTTTGTGAGCTACATGCTGTTATTATTTTCATTGTATTCGTAAAAAAGCAAGAAGAAGAAGAAGGTTAAGCCTCTTGCCAAAGGTCGCACAGGTCCTTGAGGAAACACTCCTCCCAGGAGGAGTCGCTCTGCATCCAGAGCTGTGCTCTTAATCTTGTGAGCTCTGTCTGTGCATTCCTCCCCTTGTTATTTCTGCCCTCCTCCTCTGAGATCCCTTTGCTCCTGCAGTCATGTGCTTGTCCACGCTTTTGTCCTTGACGGCCCTAATCCTTTGCATTCTCAGCCCGCGATGCTACTCATGCCTGCTTTTTCTTCTGTGAAAGCTTTTCACAGTCTGATAGGCAGCCTGAGAAACACCATGCACTGGGACACAGTGGGGCTTAGACTGTGAACAAAGTGGGAAAGATTATTCCTGATTCCATTACTTACCATAATGTGGACTCTCTCATCCCTGGGGAAGGGAGGAGAGGCACACCAAAAATGCTAGACTTCTAACATCAACAGCACAATTTTGAAAGACAAAACTCACAAATCAGCCTCCAGTCTTGCTTTCCTAGTGTTCAGTCTATGTTCAGACTTTAGGACATGTCAGACAGTTTTAAATACAATCTGTCAACTTCTAGTGGAAGGATTTAAAATATTTTCCTTTCAAGTGAAATTACATCATCCTTATTAAAATGTTGTCTTATGATTCAAATACTCAGCAAGTACTATATTCTCCGAATTCAAGATTCCTGACACCATGAAAGTGCATACAATTCTACTAACTACCCCATGTTTTGTTATCAAAAATCTCCCTGGCTTATCAGCATGGAATTCCATTATTCTTTCTGTAATTATAACCTTCTGGATGCTTCTCAGTCATGTCACATTTGTTTTTTCCCAATCTCCAGTTCTTTGTCTCAGAAATAAAAGTGTTTTTTGTTTGTTTGTTTGTTTGTTTTTTGTTGTTGTTGTTTATTTGGTTTTTGTCTTTGTGAGACAGGGTCTCACTATGCAGTTCAAGGCTGGCCTTGAGCTCACTTCTGTAGCCCAGACTGGTCTCGAACTCACACTGATCCTCCTGCCTCAGCCTCCCAAGTGCTGGGATTACAGGCATGCACTACCATACTGGGCAGAAATAAAAGTTAGTTTGAAACAAATTGCAAAGTGTTTATTACTTTCTATTTTCTTATCTCTTAGGATATCTAAAAATGTAAATCAGATGCCAAATCTGCAGGAGTTTGAAGTACATTTTTAATGTGGTAGGTGTTTTGACTTTTTCTCTCCTCTTTCGAAGGAAATTTCCAAATTATTAATTCTATGAGTAAATTAAAGAAACACTAATGGATTGAAGTAGATTGAAGCTCTCCCTCCCCACTCCCTGCCCGCCCCCCATACTGGGGATCAAACTCAGGACCTTATGCTTGCCAGACAGAAGCTTATGCCACTGAGCTCTAGTCCCAGCCCCTAAAAAATACCAACAGAAAGAAGAAAAAAATGAACTCATAAGATCCTACAGCTTTACACATTTTTCAGACAAACTTAGTTTTTAAAATGGATTTACTTTGCAAGTGTTTGTCAATTGTTTATATATGAATTCTCTTTGAAATATTAAAAAGAAATAGTCATTAAATCAGAAAAGAGTTGGATTATGATGACCTTTGTCAAATTAAATTCCCATGCATATGAAATTATGCTTTCTGTTGTCTAGTCTAGATTTTGCAAAGTATTACACATAAGATATGTGATGCAGTGTGTAGCTCTTGAAATTATATGAGTCAGATTCACATTTACAAGATATCCAAAATACAACAATTCTATATGTAGGCAATAAGAAAGTAAATACTTAGAATTTATTATGAACAATAGGAGGTTATTAATAGATCAATAGTGATTGCCATGCATTGCATCCACACCTCTCATTTCTTCAAGTCCTTTTCTTTTTCAGTCAGAAGGATTTCATTATAAGAAACAATGACATCAGGTAAAAATGTAAAACCATGTGTAATTCTAGCAAAATATTTAAAAATATCTACACAGTGGCCCCCATAGGGCTACAGTGCTTACTGTATGCCTGAGCACTGAACAATGAATGTCATCTTAAACTGCCTTCAGAAGAGGGCCTAGAAAACTAAGATTAGTGATGTCTGTGGGTTTATGTATAGATGTTAAAAGCACATGTTCATAGTATGGTGAAAATATAAGTAAAGGTACAATGACTATAAATAAAGGTACAATGACTACTATAGAATTAAAAGTCTAATATATGCCAGTTCCATGTTACTTATGTTTTTACATTTAAAGAATGTAAGTAGCACTTTCCTACGTATATTTTACATGTTGAGAACTGAACTTTTTAAACCTATGTTATGGGAAAGTAGAAATTGTATTCTTTATTTTACATCTTTGTTTCCTGTTGTCCTATAAAGTAGATGCTTACACATTAAGCTGATTTATTTAGAGCATGAGAAAATGTGGGTGTAACCTGCAAGGAATCAGTCTCTGTAAAGCAGTTTAAGACGGGGATCAAACCGCAGTCCCTGCGTTTGCCTAAGCTTTCCTAAGCAAGTACTTTAGACCACTGAACCATCTTGCTGGTTCTCATTTCTTCCTGTTAACAATACATTCAACAGGTGCAGTTGTCAAAAATATCTAAAAAAATCTGACTGCCTTAACCCACTCGGCTGTACCTCTCTGCTCTAACTGCTCTGCGAAGCTCATCTCAGTCTTCTGTGTAACAGTTATTTATCTCACTAATCATTTCATTTGTTTTAATTTCTCCAGAAACCAAGATACTGTCTAGAATCCCTTTCTCTAGCATTTTCTTCTATAAGACAATCTATTAGTGAATCCTATCAGTTTCATCATCAAAATTACTCTCACAGTCCACCCCTTTGAACTATTTTCATGATGACGTACCCAAATTTCTATGCAATTGTGTCCTAATTTGTCATTTCATTTCTATTCTCCCTTTTCACAGCTAATTCTAAAATAGTAGGAAATAGGAACATAATATGTAAAATCTATTATTCCCCCTACTGAAGCCACTCAATGATTGTCTCTCACAATTAGCATAAAATTGACTTCAAAGCTCTCTAGTGTATAGTCATAGGCAATCTTCGATTGCACATAGCTTTGCCTATTTTCCTCTGGGCAGACAATCTTCCAATCCTCCAATACACTAGCTTGCTGCTACATCTTTCCATAGGCTATGAGGTGCTACGATGTGCACACATAAGTGTTCCTCAAACTTCTGTAGAGGCCAGCTCCTTACAATGCCTGTACCTTTCTTCAGATGTTATCTTCTTAGTTCTCTTTTAGCCATTCTAACTACATGGCTACCATTACCTTCTATTCCATTATTCTGTTTTGTTTTCTTCCAGCCACTTTGTAGTATCTGAAATTATACAAGTCTCTACATGCACTTATTTTCTTGTTACCTTCCCCCAATATATAAGTTTCATGAGACAAGACTATTGTCTGTTTTATTTTATTCTGCGCTTCTGATGCCCAGCATGGGGACTGCTATGTAGTAGGACTACACATATTGTTTGTTGAATGAATGAGTCTATGGATAATATCAGATAATTTGCACAGGCATCTTATAAGATGGGTAGCTCATCCCTGGAATTTCAGAGCTGTACAATTGGCCTCTTTAAGTCAGATGTGGCTAAACCCCAAACTTGACACAATTTCCAGGTACATTTTCATCATAGTAGTTCCTCCTAATTTTTTTCCAGGTTAGCAGACATTGAGATTGAAGTTAAATTAAACCATATCACTCAGTACATTCCATATCCACCCTAAAAGAAAGTCAAACTTTCCACAGGCCATAAAATGCAAATACTAGAAGATTTATTACTGGTAGTGCAGAATGAGAACAGCTCAAGAATGGCCAAATAACTGGAATAATTTTTGTTTTTATGCTCTCAAAAGCCTTTCTCTGAATAACAAAATAAATGAGGAGAAAATGCAAGTAAGAGAGAGAGAGATCAGCTTATATTTGGGACACAAAGCAAACATAATTGAAAGTATAGGTATATGCCCATCACTTCTGAAGAATTACAGAACCTGGAGATCAGAAGAATTATAAGAATGGGTCATTACCTAAACAAAAAGTAAACAAAAACCTAGAAAATTGTGTCATGTAGAAAATAAGCTCTAAATCAGTGGTTCTCAGCCTTTCTAATGTTCCTCATGTTGCGGTGGCCCCAAACCAAAAAATAATTTTGGTGGCTACTTCAAAACTGTAATTCCAAATAAATAACATTTTCTGATGGCTTTAGGTGACCCCTGTGTTTTGGTCATTCGACCCCTGCCAGGGTTGCGACCCACAGGTTGAGAACCACTGCTCTAAATGCAGCCTACCTATCTTTACAAACCTTTCTCTTGAGTTCTACTGGATACATCTATGAATTAATGTGATATTTATGCATTCATGAGGTCACGTATGGATTAGTCAATAGTCATAGACCTGAAGAAAATGTTAGGCTCATTCAGTTATAGCCGCACACATACATTTTTTTTGTGACTTAGTTTTATTTCATGTGGCCAGAATTCCTTGAGTTTTGTCAATGAAAAGGGTAACATTCTATCACGGTAATTTTGGTGATGGTGGTACTATTTAGATCTGTTGGTGCACATACATAACCTTTTCACTGGAAATCTCTGCTCTGATGCACTCGAGAACAGCTGCCTTATTTATAGCTGCCGAACTGACCTTGACCTTGTCCATGGCAGAATGCTCCTAACATTTTACCTATACATATTACTAAAGATTCAGATTGATGATCCTTAGTCAACAACCTGAGTTAATGTTATTTTCCTTTAGCTATAAAGTACTATATTTGAAACATTAAAGATTTGAGTGAAAGCATAACTCTGAAATACTTTATTTGTTCTTAATCCCATTAAGTGAAACAAACAAAAATTTTAATTGGTCCATTAAAATGCTCATTTCCATTTTATTTTTTAAAACTTTATTTGTTTGTTTGTTTATTCATTTACGGCTGACTCAGCCTGCCCTGGGGGTGGGGCTGGTGCAGCACGTGGTGGCAAGAATGGAACTGTGTTCCCTATAGTTGCTGAAGTTTGTCTAAGCAGGCACTTTAGACCACTGAGCTATCTTACCAGCCCCTCAGTTACATTTTAAATGCAATATATTTGGGAAAAATAAGGTGACGGTGTTTACATTTTGCTTCTGATGCATCTTGAGTGAAAAAAATCACACAAAAAACTAATCTTGTTAAATTTTTCAGTTCGCCTCAATTACTGGGGCTTAAGAATTGAAGGCATGAACAAAGTTCAGTTGAAGTTGATTGACAAAAGAACATATCAACTGTGCTGATATGAGAGTATTTGGTGTTGAGAATTGTGAGCCATCCTAAGTATAATCATGTTTAACATTTACTCAAGACACACATTTCAGTTCTATGTTCTCTTCATATGAGGGATGCGGACAGTTCTGGTTGTTAATTTTCTTTTATTTTCTTTCTCTGTCCCTCTCTCCTACTCTTTCATAATAGAAATGTATAAAAATAGCAACATGTAGTAAAAATACATCGACATATGGAAAATGGGTAGGTTTGTTTGTTTTATTTCCTTAAATTACAGTTTACAAGCATTTAGGATTCACCACACATACACTCACATTTGTTAGCTGTTATTACAGTCGCTATTATGCTAATGAATAAACAGATGGGAACATAACACGGGGCTTTCTAAAACCTGCTTTCCTTGGTTGTTCCTGCTGTAGTTCTTGCTATGCTGAGTTTAAACAGTGAGATTGTTGGACAACTACATATGCCACTGCTACTGGGAAGGAGTAACTAATAGAGTACCTACATTACTGCAAACACTACCTTCAAAATCTCTATTTACTATCTGGTTAAATCTTCCCAGCCATGTTGAGAGGCAGGCTTTCCCTCCATGTTATCCCTGAGGAAACTCACTCACACAAGATATCTAGTTAAAAAATGTCTACACAGATATTCTTACTGGTGCCAGGTCTAAATCCAAATCTGTTTTACTACATGCTCTTTCTACTGCTTTCTAAATATTAATTTTTTATAAAGTATCCCTAAAGGCAGAAGAGAATGAATATTCACCCCTAGGGACGTTGGGGGTGTAGTTCAAAGGGAATCACTGCCAGTGTGAAATTTCTTTGAAGTCTCATCTTTTATCTTTAACATGCATACAATCTACTCTATAATATATCTATATTTGTTTTAATACAAAATATGTTTGTTTTCCCAAATCTTCAAGTGAAACTGAAGCCTCAGAGAGAGGCATTGTGTTTATCCTATTGGCGTCTAGATTCCCTCCTGGGTATATGGGCCTAAGAAGCAGAACTATTCACGGCACCATCTCTAAAACACGAGGCACACAATTCTAACTCTATTGATTTTAATGTGAAATCTCAATTTCCCACAGTGGTTCTTTAGAAGTCACTGTTGAAAGCACCCCATTTCTTTTTCCATAGCACACTGAGCTTTCCTTTCATGATAGTCATCATATTTATAATTACCCGTATGTATCTTTGCCCCTAAAACTGAACTTGCGGTGTTGGGATTCCTAACACCTACCTCAGTACCTGCAATAAGATAATGGCAAATACAAATTAACAAGATGAATAATCAAATATTTTATTTATAAAATTCTTATGTAGATTTAGAGTAAGAAATAATGTAGGTAAGATAGAAGTTTACCCCAGCAAAAAGCTCACAGAGATTTTATATTAAAGTACATGTTGATGATTTATAGAATGTGTCTTTTAACATTGCTCATAGAACTTATTTATTTGCTGGTTCTTGAACTAGAAAAGAGTAACAAAGTTGGTGGTGACCTGCTCCTAGTTTCACATCTCATCTATAGTGTGTATATGAACAGATGTCACAGTTTCAGTGTTTTGTCATAGTGTTCAGATCTTGGAAGATGTGTGAACTGTGCTCTGGGTAGCTATGGGTTGGCTAAGTATTAGCCATTCTTTGAAAAGTACCAAACCAAGCTAATCTGGAAAATAACTCATTGGCTGAAGAGGTAACAGCGAGGCCAGTTTCCTTCAACTTCATCATTTATCATGGCAGTTGTAGTCCCTGTGTAGAGTTTGGGGTGGTTGGAAATGGTCATTGTTATGAAGAGGCTTGCCAAGAGTTTTAGGCACCAAAATCTTGATCATGTGTCACACCTTCGGCAATGTTTCTCTGGAAAAATCTTTGGGTACTTTAAATCACAAATTAGAAGCTAATTTCTTTATGTTGTATGAGAATTTTGTACCTATACCTGCATTTAATCAGAACTCTTTAAGGCTCTGCTAAGGATCTGTTGATCTCACAGTGAGCTCTTCAGTGATCTCCTTGAAGACAAGTATTTCATCATAGTACTTTTGTTTCCACAGCCTGGAGACAGGAAGTGCTCCTGCCATGCTTTCTGACTAACTAAAAGAGCGAGTTCTGCCACCATTGTGTAGAACTTTCTAGTATTCACACAGTTTATGGGGGGAGGATATGATTGTAGCAGTATTTTCTGCCTAAATGAGTTCAATTATAATCTAATAACATCGTTTGTGGTTAATCTACCAAAAATGTTGAAGGTGCTGATATCAGAATAGTCAGCCTTCATGATCATCATGGGATGCACAGAAAATTTCAGTTTTCTTGAAGCTAAAATAGTTTCTCCTTCTTTCCAAAATGTCACGTTGCTTGCTGAGGCTCAGCTATGATGCTAAAGTATAAGAAAGCAGTGATGACAGAGAGCTAGCCTGAGTTGCTATCATTCTCTCAAAGCCATCCTTGCAAGCCATTTGGTTCGGTATCTTCTGAAGGATTATGGGAAGGAGACAGACCTTTGCCTGACCATGAAAGCTAAACGGAATGGTGTATCTCATGTCCAACATGGCCAAAGGCAAGGAGAATGGTGGTAAAAACCAAACAGCAATGACTGACCCTCTGAATAGGAAAACAAAGTGGATTTTAATAGAGTTAGAGAAGCAGATTAAAGGGTCTGCAAGCAGGTGCAGGGGCCAGGGGTTTCATCCCCAGGTTCGATCCCCATGCATGCTGTGCTAGTCCCACCCCCAGGGAGCGCTGAGCAGCAATTGAGACTGGATGTGGTGGTGCACATCAGTAATCCAGCTCTTGGGAGGCTATAAACAGGTGGACTGCTATGAGTCTGATCTAGCAATGAGATCCTGAATACCCTGCAGACCCTTCCTTAAAATACAATGAAAAAGAGTCAGAGCAGAGACTCCTCCCCTAACCCAATATGCCTAAGGAATTCAATGAATTTTGTCTAAAGGAATAATTAAAGAGCAAACGCCAAACCAAAAATATGTCATTTCTCTCAGATAAATATATAGTCAGACATGAGAAAGCCATTTAATAAATGATGTGTGGTTCATATTTCAAAGGGTAGGCTTGTTCAGATGCTTTCAGCTTCTTCTTTTGTTGCCATGGTAGTCCAGGTGGTCCTCCACATAAACATACACTTACACTTGGGGAAGAGAGTGTGAATTTTAGAGCAGGTGATGCTGGGGGGGGGGGTCAGGAAGTCAATCTGTTTCTGTCTGGATCTGTCCCTCATTATCCATCTCCCCTTATTTCCTGTCACAGAAGATTTCCTGGAAGGCTTGTCCATACCTGCACTCTCTAGGACTCACCCTTCTTTCCTTACTCCACTTCAGTAAAACCAGCCTTCGTGCGACTATACTCAGAATGATAAATAGTAATCTCTGCTCTGCTAATGCGACTTCAGGGCGCTTCCTAGATGAACAGCCTTGGGCCTCAGCCCCCTCCCTGAAGCCGGGGCTCTGCTTGGTCTCTGGGGCACACAGCATGCTGGGCTTCTCCTCCCATGTCTGCACAGGTCCCTGATCTTCAGCTTCTTCTGTTGGATCTGCTTCCTTTCAGCAGACTGGAGCAGGGCTTGGTCAGTGGGCCTTGTCTCATTTATACTCATTACTGCTGGTCTCGCTCCTGCATGTCTGTCTCCAGGTCCTAGCAGTGGACTGCTTGGGACACACGTCCTGGGCTATTCATGGTCATCCTTCAGGTTCCTCCTTCCCATGCTGTTCCACCACAGGAAGAATTGAAAATGCTTCTTCGCCATATGGGACTGTTCCAAGGTGGTTTCTCTGTCACATCCATCAGTCCCCTCTTCCTTACCTTGCTATGGACTGAATAGCATCCTCAAAACACCCATGATTTTGTGAAGTACAGTGTGACTGTATTTTGAAATGGGTCCTTTTATGAAATAGTAATAGTCACATGAGGTCGTGGTGAGATGCTGCACATGATAAGACTTGTATCCTTATAAGAGGAAGAAGTCAGATCAGAATTGGCTCCCATGTGAACACTCAGGGAGAGGCAGCTGTCTCTGTGCAAGGAAGCGCACCCTTACCAGAACTTAAACCTTTCTAGAGCCTTGATTTTGGAGTTCCCAACTTCAAGAACTGTGAAGGAAAACAACGTCTGTTGTATTAACCACATAGTCCACCTTCTCTTGTTATGCTGGGATGGCATTCTTTCCCAAAATAGTTCTAACACAATTATGTTACATTATAATTGTTGATTTATTTTTCCCCTCAGCTAGATTGAGAAATGCACAAGTTTCATTCATTTTTTCCCCAACAACTTGCAAGTATTCAGTGTTTAAAGGATGTAAAGAAAGAATTTTGCAATTCAGTCTCATTAGTTATCAACCTTGGGAGAGCGAGAGCTCTAGGAAAGCTTAGGGTCTGACTTCTTTCCTAGATACATGGTGAATTAATTCCTACCTGGAATGCATGCCTAGAAAAACCAATGAATGACCAAGACATTTAACAAGATAAACAAGTACAAAATCTTTTGCATTTGAGCATTTCGCTGATCTTAAATATCAAGCAAAATCTTAGAATATTGGACTGGAAAAAATAATATTTTCTAGAAAAACAAAATAGTTGGTCGGGCAACTCCTACAAATTATTCAAAGCAACTCTTGTTAATCATTCAATTATTTCAAAAATCTGATTTTTGAATATGTAAGTACCCAGATGGCCCCGTTCAGATTTTAAATTCTATTTTACATAGTAGAACTCAAGCATTCATTGGTGATTTTGTTCTAGACATCTACCTGTGCTACATAATGAGCTCCGGTTTGGAAATACGACGCTGGTGCAAAACGAACACAGGGCCTACTGTCACTCCTGATGTTGGATCCAAATACTGCTTGTCTTTTATTTTGCTCTTGTAAGTGTTGGCGAACACTCAACAAATACAATGATTTTATTTTAGCACAATTGCTATAAAGATTGCATTCTAACAGGGGACTTGGCTGGTTCCTAGGCCTGGCTGCAGATAATGAACCGTTCCCTGTGCCAAGATGAAGGTGCACCTGCCGCATTCCTTAGCAGAGCCGTGTCTTTTGATCTTTGTGTTTCTGCCACACATCACAGGGCCTGCCATGCAGGCAGTATTGAATGTGTGTTTGTTGAAATTAGCTGTCATCCTAGTTCTTACAGCTGGAGAATACTTGCTAAATTTATGTAACAGTGGAGACAATTTATTTATATATGTTTGAAGGCAACTGGCTTCATTGCTAGGTGTATCTAAGGAAAAAGTAACAATCAAACATATTTTATGTTTAAATTACAAGTTTTCCAAAGAGGTCAACTATCTGACGAGCCTCCTTTCCACACGATTTGCTGAAGTTAAGGAGGGATCGCATTGCTTTTCATACTTAACAGTGAGGAACTGGAGTAACTGCTTTCAGAGGGACTGGTTTGTGAAATTAGCTAGGCAGATTTTCGGTGGCATATTTATCTGATGAAAATCCCTTGATTTAATGCTAGCTTCCAATGCTTCATGGCTGAAAGTTTTATGTTTCTCCAATGTCCCCATGTAAGCCACCATGCCTCTGCCCCAGATTAATGAGGTCGTTTCTTCTGGCTCTGTTTTATGCATCTTCTACCATACAGCCAGAGTGAACTCCTAACCAGGCATGAAAGATGCTTGTCTGCACAAAGTCTTCATGGATTTCAGTTGTACAAAAGATAAAATCCCAAATCCCTGAACTTGCCTCGAGATACTGTAAATTTGGCCTCAGCTGCTTTCACGGTTTCATCTTGAACCCTTTGTTCTGAAGTGATTACCTTACATTGCTGCCAATTTGGTTTGTGCTCCTGAAAAATCTATACCTTTCACATTTTGCATAGCTCACTTATGCTGTGCCTAACTTTTGCTCAAATATTATTTCTTTTGAGATGCTTTCCTTATTGTTTTCTACTTCTAAAGCTTAATTGAGTTTTGCTATTGTACAGTTTCAGGACACCTTCTCTCTTTCCTTTGTAAAACTGAATTTGTATTTATATTTGCCTATACTTTAATACGGGTTTGGGTTGTATCTCCATTGTATAGTACAAAAGTATTCTTTCAAAATATACATATTTAATACATGAATGAGATAAAAATGGTTGACATCAAAACCAAAAGAAAGGGACGTGGAGTGGTTGGGTGTCTGCAGACAACCACAAGGAAAAGAGACGAGGCTGCCTTGTGATTTCTTACCTCAGAAGAAAAGCAAATAATGAACAGAGTGTCAGGAGAAATGTGTACATTAACCAGAGAGATCATAACAATTCTATTTTACATTTGTATATAAACAAAAATGTTAAGATAATAATTTTTCCCAAATGCAAAAGAAAAGCATAGTTATGGCAACTGTGCCAAGAGCTTCCTGAACTGAACACATTCATGGATGTGAGCAGGGACCCTGTGAGACTGGTGCTCTCTAATAGCATAGTAAAGAAGAGAAATTGGCAGAATTAGGATTTGAAAACACGAGCAGCCCAGCCCCACAGTGAGTGGAGCCACCGGTGCTGTGCAAAAAACACATTACCTAGAAATATGTTAAATACCTCATAATTGTTTGTACAAATATATTTTGAAGCTCTACTACATGCCACACCTTCTCCTAGGCACTGAGGATTCAACTGTAATCAAAACACAGACAATAATCCATTGTAATCCCTGGAGTCCTTCTTCCAGGACCCCTTTCAGATACCAAAATTCATAAATGCTCATCTTTCCTGTATAAAACAGTATAATATTTGTATAGAATTTGCTGAGTCCTCTCATACTCTAAGTCTTCTCTTTTACCTATGATACCTAATCGAATGAAAGCTATATAAAAATTGTTATACTGTAGTTTTAGAGAGTAATGACAAGAAAAAATCTGTAATTATTAATACGGACATTCTTTCTTAAATATTTGTAATCTGGCATTGAATGAATATGCAGTGGTCCATCCTGTGAATGCCAGAACCAGTGTGCTCTTATTGCTGTCTTGATTATATTGTAGTAAAAGCAGAATAAACACAATCATGTGGGCAAATAAATAATATCACACAGTTATCTTCAAGTTAAGATATATCAAGTCTTTCCAGCTTATGATAACTACAATAAGAAAGACCACTGATCAGATAATTAGGACAAGCATATCTAAGAAGCTGATATTTTAATGATGAAAGAGATCATTTATTTAAAGGTTGAGGAAAAGAGAGGTTTTCAGGAAAAATTCTGGTAAAATAGAAAGGCAGGAAATTTCTGAGTTGTGAAAGCATACCAGGTGACAGCACAATGGTACCCCAGAAGACATCTCTAAGAAATGACATCAGGGACAGCCAAGAATGAGTCCCTACAAACCTTAAAGATTATGACAAGACTATAGATTATATGGGGTTCCCAAGGATTGAGCTCAAGGATCAGCTTCATAGAAAACAATTTTTTCATAGATCTGGGGTGTTGAAGGTCGCTTCAAAATGATTTAATCCCATTGCACTCACTGTTCATGTTATTTCTATTATTATCTTGTGGTTGATGATTAAATAGTTATACAACTCACCATCATGTAGAATGATCACCAACCCTGAGTTTGTTTTCAGGAAACCAGAGTGTCCTGTGTGGAGGTGATGGAAGATACTGACATCTGCAGTGGATTATTGTGTCCACTGTACCCCAAAATCTCCTTTTGTTTTGTAACCATGCAGAAAATCCTGCATTACTAAGGTAGAATGTCAGAAAAGGAATCAGGTTTTACAGAGCTTCATGGCAATCTCCAGATATTCTACCTGACATTGATCCAGAGTATGAAGCGCCAATTCAGGAATGAAGCTGTCTCAAACCTGCTACTAAGGCCATTGTCGTTTGATCTCTCAAGCAGCTGCACTTCATCCAGCACAGAGAGAGTCATTTGACCTGTACGCAAATGGACTGCAGAGCCTTTCCTTTCCAGTTTGTCCTTGGGAAGCGATGTTAAGACTCTTGTGAAAGCTGAGATAGTCAGGGCCTTGAATCAGTCTCTCTCAACATCTCTATCCTCTCATCATTTCTCTAATTTCAGTTTGCTTTGTAAATAACTCATTCTAAATCTGTGTCTCAACACTGAAAAGAATTCAACATATTATTCACATTTGAAATAATGAAAAACCAAATAACTGGTTCTGAGAACCCAACATCCACACTTATAAATTCAGTTTCCCGGGAATTTAACAAATTCCCCAATGATTTCTTTCTTTGATGATATCTTGGTTCTCAAAGTTTTCCCCATACCTTCACTGCTCATATCACTAACTTTCCTTGAAGCTATGGTTATAATTCCTTATGCAAATAAAGTACCAAAACCAAGGACAACAATGTACATTCCAAGAGACTAAACGAGCTTTTTGTTTGTTTGTTATTTGTTTTTGTGTTTCTTGGTTTGTTTTGTTTTTGGTGGAACTGGGGATTGAACTCAGGTCCTTGCGTTTACCAGGCAAGTGCTTATTCTACTGAGCTATCTCCCCTGCCGCTATGAACATTGTGTATTGTCTAGGAGAGATCAGGCTTAACTGAATCCATTTATGCTCATCACAAGCCATGATCTGTGAGTTACTCAGAATGCACAGGGGTTTTTCAAGTTGAGATTTAGTCCAATCATCAAACAAAGTTAGGAGCACAGAGGAGACTTTTTCCTAACTTTGCTGTTCAGGGAGTGGAAAGCTTGGGTTTGGAGCCACTCAACAACTGCACATTACCGGCTAACCCTGTGCAATCTCTCCCCTGAAGACAGATTGAGTTTGTTGTGAAGGTTTTGTATGTCACACAAGGAAGCCATTTTTGAGACATATTCTGGGCCACTGAAATGTGCTGCTGGTTATGAAGATTATTTTCCTAAAATAGCTCAAAATTTCTGAGCTCTTCTCATAACTCAAAACTTCTGGCTGAGAACATGTGTGTGTGTGTGTGTGTGTGTGTGTGTTTTCTAAGCTCATCTCACAGAGCTTTGTTAATAATAGATGCTAATTAAGGACATATACTTTAATGTGGCTGAAAATTTTAATTACATCCTGAAATACATTTTTAAACTCAGGTGACATCTTTTTTTTTTTTTTTTTCATTGTCTCCACTCTTTTTCTAAGTTTATTTTTTATTATTTTTAATAAGAAATAACACTGCAACAGTTTCAAAACATTAGTAGTACATTCCCAATAATTGACACAATGCTTATTGTCCTCATAGTAGTTATTCAGAGCACAGGATGTAGACATGATAATTTTTCTTAATCATTATTGGTACAAAAATTTCTTCTCATTGAACTAAGAGAAAGTAGTTGTATACATAGCCCAATATTGCATAATTGTAGTGGGTTATTACAAAAAAAAGAGTATTAAAAGAGAAGAAAAAAATGTCATAGAACTGACTGGCCACAACCCCGCACATCCTTAGACTTCAAATTCCTGTGCAAAAATGTGCAACTACTTTTATCACATTCTATACAGTCCTTGTTCTTGCTGTTTTCCTTCTACCAGAGACTTTGCAACAGCTAGAGATTTGCCTTACAGATTACTACAGATTAAAGTCATAGCTGTCAGATTGCCAAGGACTGGTGACACTCTATCTGCCAGGCCATTCAGAATCAGGTGACATTTTTCTGATAGCTAAAATTTCTCCCTGGATGAAACAGTCCATACACTCACACCAGAAACAACCTCTTTTTACTGGACAGTGAAAACAGAAAGCCATCCAGTCCTGGAAGCCATTCTCTCTATACCCAGACCAAGACAACACAGCAAGTTTTGATTTTTTCTGATGTGTAGTCATTCATAGACCTGACTAGCTGCGCAGTTGTTGTGTTGGGTGACAAGGGAGGAGCACAACGTGTGTTCCTGTTGTCTTAGATATTTTTCCTCATGGCAGAGACAAAATACCTGACAGCTGAAATTAAGAGGGGAAAGTACTTTGGGTCACAGATTTCCGAGGTTTCAGTCCATAATTGGCTGGTTGCGAGGAAGAGTGGCATGGCAGAGGGGCTTCACAGAGGAGTGACAGTCTGCAGCAGGCAGCAGGTGGCAAAGTATCTCAGTGACAAATGCCAAGCACGCAAACATGCAGCCCTCTCTGTCCATTATGTCTTATCGCGCTGACCCTCCCTTGGGGCAGGGAGCACTCACACCCTTAACGCTAGCGTTGCACCGTGAGTTGATCCCACCACTGCATCTCGGAGCATGGACCAGCTAGGAGAAAGGAGAGTAGCGTCAGCCTTTCTCTGTTCACGCATTATTTCCATCCTTCCAATTCACTTTGTTTATGCAGATACAATTTTGAGGGCGTTTTTGTTTTGTTTTGTTTCTGAAATGCAGCTTTCCTTTCAGGGGAAGTCTTAGGAAAGTCTTCTGCTATTGCATCACTGAGTTTTTCTTTGTTTTCAAAGAGGGTCCCCACTGACATTTTTCATTTTACTCATATTGTCTAAGGTCAGCTAGTGGTCCTATCAAAGCTGAGACTGAGAGAAATGCACAGGGCAGGGAAGAGATACAGACAGAAGTGATTGTATTAGCTACTTTTTACTACTTGCTGGGACAAATACTCGACACTCAAAATGAGGGAAGGAAAGGTTTATTAGCTCGCAGTTTGTGGAGGTTTCAGTCCATATTCGGCTGGAACAGAGCAGAGAACATCCAGTTCATGGCGGCGGAACAGCAACAAAATGGCGGCAGAGGTAGCCAACCAAGCATGGCAGCAGAGCAACAGCAACAGCCCGAGTCTGTCTCTCTGTCTCTCTTTATATTACATTCAGGCTCTATGCCTTAGCCCCTGCCTTAAACTACACCCATAATCCCAGAAGTACTTCAACCCATAATCCCATCAGTACTAAAACCTATAATCCCAGGGATCATGGATCAAGTCTCAAACTCTAGAACTGTGATAAATGCACCAATAAGTGGAGGGGGCTGGCCAAATAGCTCAGTGGATTAAAGTGACTGCAAGCAGGCATGGGGGCCTCGGGCTC
The DNA here is from genome assembly GCA_004027025.1 of Myocastor coypus. Taxonomy (NCBI): domain Eukaryota; kingdom Metazoa; phylum Chordata; class Mammalia; order Rodentia; family Myocastoridae; genus Myocastor; species Myocastor coypus. The sequence continues at coordinate 47,293 of PVJA010004288.1, forward strand.
AATCCCTGGCGTGCACTAAGACCCCAGCTGAGATTGGGTAAAATGACGCACACCTGTAATCCCAGCTCTTGGGTGTCTGTAAACAGGTGGATCACCATGAGTCTGATCTAGTAGTGAGACCCTGAACACGCTGTAAACCCTTCCTTTAAATTTAAATAATTAATAATAATAATAATAATAATAATAATAATAACAGGAACATTTTAGACTAAAATAAGTGTCAAATTCTGACTTAAATCTGCTATCACATGCAGCTTAATTTTCCTTTGTCACTCACTGATAGGACTTTGATATGATTCTGCAACAGGGGACTTACTGTCCCCCAAGTGTAGTCAAACCTCTGCTAGCCTTAATCTGCATCTGCAGCTGCTCCCCAGTGCTGGCAACACTGCCTCAGACCTTCAGGCCTGACGTGTGTGCAACCTAGAACCCTCTCCACCCAACTCACAGTGGGATTTATCTTCTTCAGAATCCACTGCCATGGCTGCTCGGAAGGAGGTGGAGCTGGGCTAGTAATGTAAGCAATGGGAAACCGCAGTAAATGTGGACGAAGTTTCACTTCCTTGCTTGCAGTTTATCTCCTGCTATGTGGCCTGTGTGTTTGCAGGCCATGGGCTGGTACTATTGTGGATTACATTGTGAAGTTCACAGAAACATAATCTGTGTTAAGCAGAAATGTCACAGCTCTAGTGTAAAGGTTAACTTCGCAATTGCTCATACATTATCCAATGGCAAAAGCATTTTTACATTATCACTTTAAAAGTACTTCAGCTGTGTTGCTCACTGGACAAGAATGACAGCAGCTGGAATCATCATTTCTATTTTTCTTTATTCATGTCCTGAGACAGAACAGTCCTTGGAAACCTGAGGAGAGTCTGAGGACTGCGCCTAATAATGTTGAGTATAAATAATGTTTCAAGAAAGGAAAAAAAGAATAAGTTAGTAAAAATATCCACGTAAATAATGAAATGAATTGTTTGCACTATTTCCTTGCCATATGCTATGATTCTGAGTTGGTCAGGGTCGTGTGACTATTCCATGCTCTCAGCTGACACCATGATGAATTTGTATCTTAGAGTATATTTACTTTCAGCTGCAGTAAAATGTCTAGCATGGGAGGGAGAGTACCCTCCACAATTCATGGAGAAAATATCCTCTATATTTTATTTCAGTTAATGGAAAGAAGGACAATTTCCCCACTAAGCTGTCGAACAGCTACAAGTGGAAAGCAACATTAGCTAATGCAATGAAAAGAATCTGTGATTAATTATTGAGCAGACTTTCTTGAAGTAGGCACTACTGGAGGTTAGGGACAGGAGCCCCTTCACTGAGGGGGGAAATTAAATTTATCAGGCAGAAGCTCTCTCCAATGCCATGACTCAAACTTGACTATGATAATAATAACATAATAGCCATCATTTATTAAGTGCTTGCTATGGGTCCAGCCTTTCTAAGTCATTAGCATAGATTACCATATTTACTTTTGGCAGAGCACTTTGAAGAAAAAAGTATGACCTTGAGCTTGTAGGTGAGGAAACTGAGGTTTCCTTTTGGTGAGGCCACTGGTTCATGTTCTTACTCCTGTTAAGTGCTGAATGCAATCCCAATCTATGTGATTGGGGTATGTGTTCACCCAATTGTCCCTACTACTTCCTATCTTAATTACCTACTTCTAATGTGGCTTTTCTTTACTGCACAGCTAATGTCAGTCTTAAACAGTTCATTATTTTTGGCTTTTCAAAGCAAGCCTGGCCCTTTACACCATGATTATCATGCTAACTTCATTTCTTACAAGCCTGAACCTCTTGACTTTGCGTGGCCTCCGTGCTGGCCATTGGTTCTACACCATGGGGGAAGTTAGTTAAGCTTTCCATAGGGTTGCTGTGAAATAAGATAATACATTTCACTGCAGGCCATTGTAATAGATCCTAGTATACAATATCCTCCAAAAGTATTAGCGATCAATAAAATTTAATATTAATTTATTAATTATCTGAAGTTTAGATGTAAGTGAAGCATTTCAGTGATTGATGCAAAAATTCCAGAGCATCAGTATGTACATCATAAAAAAAAATGAAATGCTCTAAATTGTACTGCTGATGAGGCCAGGGAAATAACTCAGTAGAGTAAGTACCTGCCTGACTAGTTCAGGGTCCTGAGTTCAATCCCCAGTACCACAGTAAATAAATAAATAAATAAATAAATAAATAAATCATACTGCTGCATTGTTGGCATGTTTTTGGTTCTTTATCAATTTTTTCCTTCCTCTCCCATTTCATCCTTCTGATTTTATCTCATTTTTGAACAAGCTTACTCTACAATAAGTTAAATATACTAATACTAATAAAATTTAATCTATAAGGCTATAACACTCTCCCCTCCCTAATATGTAAGTGGAAAAATATAATTAATGATTGTATATGTCTTCCTGATCAATAAAAGTTAGTAGGCTGATCCTCAAGTCCTAAAGGTATCTATTTAATCTATGTTAATAGGCTGATAGTCAACTATTGGAGAAAATAATCCCCATTCACATGTGAAATGTTTAATCAAAGATATCGATAAACTTCAGTGGCTCTGGAGGAGAATTACCTGTTCATAGATTGGTGCGATTTGAAATCACACCCTGTATGTGTCATAGAAGAACTTTGCAAGTTTAACTTTGAGCAGGAAATGTTCGGAGTGCTTGGAGAGCTACCCTCCAAGAGGTCTTCAAGATCCCTTGAAGAGGAATCCACTCAACCTTTTAGGTGACTTAAAATGATAATTAAGATAAAGCCAATCCCAGCACTTGGGAGGCTGAGGCAGGAGGATCGGTGTGAGTTCGAGGCCAGCCTGGGCTACAAAAGTGAGCTCAAGGCCAGCCTGAACTGCATAGTGAGATCCTGTCTCAAAAAGACAAAAAAAAAAAAAAAAAAAAAAAAAAGACGAAGTCATGGTATTTCCAGGGACCATATTTCAAACATATGTGGCCCAACTTTCTAGTACTGAAAACATGCCTTAATATAGAGAGTGGGGGCTTTGTGGGACATTCACGTGGCCATCAATGTTTCTGGAAGAGAGGCACTGGTTCTCACAGAGGAGAGGTCCCTTTCTGGCTGCATATTGGACTCTGTTTGTATTCCTTAACCTTTAATGCATAGACTAATGTCACCGTGTAGACAAACCCAAAGTGCAGTGCATCCACATGGATCTGTGCATATATCCTCTTCTTTCTTTGCCCACGACACACACTATACTATTCCCTAATTGTGTAGGGATTCTTACCTTTTCTTATCAGTGTACAAAGAAATTGATATCTATTTACATATTCTCCTATCTGTATATTCTATGGGTGTCAAGGTTTACTAATTTGTTAGTGTCCTGAATCGTTAGTTTCCTTCTAAATACTATAAAAATCAATGGGCAATAAATGACTTTGTATGTAAGTTATTTCATACATATGTGATAGCGTTTGGAAAAAATTAGAAAAAAACAGTTATTTTCATTTATAGTTATGATACCTTTTTCCATTTTTCCCTTTATGAATGTTGAATCACTTAAAACGCCCGCTAACAACCTATCTGTCTTTCTTTTACTCTTGTCCTTCATGAGTATGTGATCATACTCCATAGTCCCTATATAAATAGAAGATGCAGATGTACATATTTAATTCACATTACCTTGTGAATTAAATTGAGAGACTTTTCCACGAATGTATATAACATACACAATTCTAAAGGTATCCTCCTAAGATTCTCAGTTTTGCCATAAAGATATTGTAGCAAAGCATCGGGTTAGGCACTGTTGTGAAAGGACTTTGAAGTTGTCGTTAAAGTTATAAATCCCATGGTTTTAAAATAGGGATGCTACCCAGGGTTATCAGGGTAGGAGCCATCTCATCACAAACATACAAAGAAGGCTGATGCATGAGCCAGGAAGATGCAGTAAGTGAGGAGGAAGTTGGGTCCCTTGAGGTGGAGGCGGGCAGGAAGACATGAAGCCTGCGTAGGACTCAGACAGGCAGTGGTGGCTTTAGAGAGGGGGAGACACGCGAAAAACCAAGGAATACAGGCACCTCTAGAAACGGTTATCCCTGAAGAGTGGTCAGCAAGGAAATGGCGCTATGTCACAGAATGACTGGGAATGGACTGGGCAGACTTTCTTTTAAGAAAGTCTGCAATTTGGCGAAGTTTAATATGTGTAAGTTTTTGTCTCAGTAAAAAAAAAAAAAAAAAAAGTATGGAAGAACACTGAGTTATATTTCCAAGATAGAACATGCTAGAACACTTTAACAACACATAAGGAAGAAGCAAATGAGAGATGAGTTTTTATAGTCTTCAAATGGGAGCCCTTTGACAACCCATCTGATGAAGTTTTGAAGACGTTGGACATCTGGAAAGATTATGCTTATGATCATATTCCCATTTCAGAGGAAACGAGCCTCCAAAACCATAAATTGATTACAGATACTACAAAATAAAGCCTTCATGTGGGAGTTGAATTTGGAATTGAATTGCTGAACACAAAAACATAAACCTTGGTAGAACAGCACATGCACATAATGTACACTAGGAAATAAGATAAAGTTGGAGAAGGGAATGATATGGGGAAGTAGAATTATCTTTTTTTTTTTTTTTTTTTTTTTTTGTATTTTAGGGAAGGGTCCACAGGATGTTCAGGGTCTCACTACTATAGAGAACTCATAGTGATCCGCCTGTTTACAGTCTCCCAAGAGCTGGGATTATAGGTGCGTGCCACCATGCCCAGTCTCAACTGCTTTCTCAGCGTGCCCCAGGGGTGGGACAGGCATGGATTGAATCCCTGCTCCCTGCATCTGCTTGCAGGCACTTTAATCTGCTGAGCTGTTTGGCTGGCCCTACAATTATCTTTCTGGAATTTACATAGCTATTAGTAGAAAGTATAATGATAAACTATGGTATTCACAAATCAAGTAGAAGTTAAGTATACGTATACTCTGGAACAAAGATAATAAAATTAAAATTATGTCAGTGATTAGAATTAGAATATTAGACAAAGAAGACAGAGAAGGGGGGAAAGGAAGGTGCTGCTAAATTTCAATATTAGTCATAGTAAAATGTAATTTTTCAAAAAAAAAAAACAGGTGAAATGAGTGTTATATAAAGTTCTTAGGATAAAGGTTACAGTTAGAACTAAAAATATGTATTTTCTAAATGTCAAAGGAAATACAAAAACCATAGAAAAATAAAATCACACTGTAAAATACATTAAAAAAACATTCTGAAGGAACATTGTACGACTGAAATTAAACCTAGCCCTCATATCAATAATGGGAACTTAAAACAGTTTTTTTTTTTTTTTTTTTCAGTTTGACAAACAAATCAAAACGCAACTCAAAAATCCATCTAAAGAGGAACACTTAAAGATATTTCGATGTTTAAAATGGAAAGACTGGCAAAGAAATAACAAGAAAACACAAGCACACAGAAAACATGAGTTGTGCTGTAATAATAAATGAAGTAGAAGTCAACCCCTCTACAAAATCAGTTTTCATGTAAGCATTATATTGATTATTTTATGGTGAATGAAACTCCCTCTGACTTCATAATTTTAACTAAGTTTATTTTTTATTTTTTTTGTCTTTTTGAGACAGGGTCTCGCTATGCAGTTCAGGCTAACCTTGAGCTCACTTTTGTAGCCCAGGCTGGTCTCGAACTCGCATTGATCCTCCTGCCTCAGCCTCCCGAGTGCTGGGATTACAGGCGTGAGCCACCACGCCCGGCTTGACTTCATAATTTTAAAACTATTATTTACAAAGTATCCAGCTCTACTTACATCACGTTGATTACAGGTATACCTGTTGATTAGCTTTATCTATTATCGGAATGTGATCAGCTTTGTTTTATCTCTGTTTCAGCCCTTCTCCAGCTTCCAGTTGAACATTCAGCAATCAATATAGCTGCTTTTTTTTTTTTTTTGAGTTACATCAACACATTTAAAGTTATCAATGTCATAGTGTAATTTTGACAATAGATGTACTTCTTGAATGCAAGTCATTACAATAAAACTAAAAATATAATAAATGAATTTCATCAATACACAAAGTTACCTTATACTCCTTGTAAATCAATCTTCCTCCTTCCTCAAGAACAACAGCATTTTAAAGGTTTAAAATATAGCTAAATTTGTCTGTTCTTGTAGTTCACATTAAAGGAATCATATACTATAGGGTATTTTACCCCCATTTCTCCGCAGGCAGCATATTGTCTGAGCTGTTCATTTACCATATGGAACATGCTAATATTTCATTGTTGTGGATAGCTTACTATAAAAATAATATTCATAAAAGGTTGAATATTATTTACATACCATTTCTTGTGTACATTATGAATAAGGCTAACAAAAATACTCTTTTATAAAAAATATTTTTATTAGGCATTTGTAGTCTTTATTAGTAAAATAGCTCAAAGTTGCATCTCTGTGTCTAAGATACATTCACATTACCTCTGTAAGATGCTATCCAATTGCTACCACATGTGGTTGAATCATTGATATTCCTACCAGACTCTCCACATCCTCCTAGCATTTGGAGTGTTCAAATACTTGGTCATTCTAACGTGTGTGTGGTGCTAGCTGATCTAGTTTTCAGCATGTTTTCCTAGAAACTAACAATTCTAAGCACTTTATCACAGTCCAGGTGAAAATGTTATGCAATTATTGATTATACAACTACATTTTATCCTTAGTGCTTCAAAGTTGTATAAGGGATAATCAAAATACAGAGCAAAGTTTTATTAAAAACATTGTAGTGAAAGAAACACTATCAGTAATCATCTTCCAAATATTCTCTCTTGCTTGAACCCATCATTTTAGCCACTCAGAAAGAGTTCTGGAAGTCCTCTTTCTGGGTATCTTTATCAAGTGTGATACAAAATGTTGAGTGCTAGCCAGTGGAAAGATAGGCTCCTAAGAACTCAGTGAGTGGTTGGGGAGATGACTCAGTGGCATAAGCACCTTCCTGTCAAGTGTAAGGTCCCTGGTGCCACAAAACAAACAAACAAACAAACAAACAAACACAATAGCATGTTTTCATCCACATTTCTCATCAGCTCTGTCACAATGCAACTTCTGCTCTTCCCCCAAACAAAAATAATCACAAAGGCAAACAGCTTTTAATCAATTCAGGGCATTAAGGTAGCCATAACAACAAAACTAAAGACATAAGAAGAAGTGTAAAGCTATAACACCTTGAAATTTGCATCCTCTTGTTCTATTGGCTCATCTTCCTTGAGATTTAAAATTAGTACTTAACAAGAGGAAATCACTTCACTTTAAAAAAAAATAAAGACAAAATATTTGGTTTAATTATGAAGATGCAATGAACTCAATTTCCTGTGACTGTTCAATCATTATTTTTCTGTTATCATCTTTGCATTTTTGTAGGACAGTTTTATTATGCTATTTTGATATTACATTTTAAGTATTTGTCTTTGAAATAAGTAGACAGACTGTATACCAGTTATTAATAAGGCTGCATAAGAAAAAAATTGTCACTACATTTTTAAAGATCCAGAATTTGTAATTTTTTTTGGTAGATTTTTGTGTGTGTGTGTGTGTGTGTGTGTGTGTGTGTGTGTGTAGGGTTTCACAATGCAACTCAAACTCATAGTGATCCTCCTGTTTTCAACATCCCATTGCTGGGATTACAGGTGGGCACCACCATACCCAGACTTGGTCGCTGGCTCAGCACTCATAGGGGCAACATGGCATATGGTGCCAGGTATTGAACTGGCCCCTGTACTTGTCTAAGCAGGCTCTTAGTCCACTGAGCTATCTTGTTGGCCCTAAGATCCACGATTTTGAGTGAAAGCTTGTTGGTAATTCTCTGAAAGCACTGAGTATGGTAGCTGTTACATTTTCTTTGGATTATGAAAAGAAAAAAAGGTACCTCTCCTTTCTTTGCCAAGGAGACAGACTACTTTCTGTGTCATTAAGCCTCCCTCTGCTTCTTAACACAAAACTGGAATGGTGCCTGGGGCTGCTGGGGCTCTGCGCCCAGGGGGCTGAGTTCAAACTCTAGAAAGCTTCTTCAGAAAAACCTCCTGTATTCTGATGCCGTTTATTTCACCTTCTCTGCTACACTTTTTCTCCTGTGGGTTGCTTGCGAAACCCTTCATTAATCCCAGATTTGGGGGCCATCATCCACTTTTATTAAAATAAAACCATAGTTTGGACTTTGGTTTCTTAATTCCCTTTCTACTTCAGATGGTTTAGAAGAAAAAGAGAGAGAGATGCTAAATCTAAGCGTCTGTCTTCAATTTAGGCATGGTATCATTCCAGGATTTCAATTTCTACAATGTGAAGATTCCACTAATACAGTCTCTCCTTCTGTAGTTATTTGACTTAAAGATTATAGTTATATTTTCAAATGTTTCTAGCCAATGAAATTTAAAAGCCTGACTGGTACAGGGTAAGACATGCTCTGAAATTTTTTCCCATCTTTAATTTTTTTAGGGGTAGGGACTGAAATATTTCTCTTCCCACCAGTAGTGGGGATAAATGAATACAAGCTGTCGTGTGTCATAACAAAGATATTTTCTGCGGGAAGAGCCATGATTTGCTAAAGTATTTCTTCTGCTTGGCTCTTAAAGGTTCAAAGGCTTGTGTCTACCCTGGCAGAGTCTATAGTCAAGAGACAGTGCTGCTATTGTTTTTCTAGTACAATGTTTGGCTGGGGTTTAGTTGTATTTATTTGAAGCAGCAGAACAAAGCTTTTCACCAGTGGCCACACAAACTGTCACAAATTTCAATTCATTTGATAGTTAATTATATATGAATATATTGGAGCACTTGGGTGCATATAAATATGAGTGAGAATGTGTTTCAATTGTCACGGAGAAGTATTTACCCACTTATGTTAGATTTCAATGTAAGAGCAGACCAACCTAGAATAATATATTTTAGTAAATCTTATATATAATACACATTTACAAGTTTCATGTAAGAGAGATTTATTTGTGAGTGACTTCGAATCACAAACCCTCTCTGAATTTCAAATGGATCAATTTGTCTTTCCCTGCAAAATCTTTAAGCATGCACCTCCATTACTCTGGGCAGTACATACACAAGTATATTCTAGCACTTAGAAAATTCCCAAGTACATCTGATCATTGATCTAAAAATCTCAGTTACTTCTGACTTGTGGTAAGCACAATCAGGCCTTTGTTTTCTTAAGTTTTGGGTTATCTTCTCAATGATTGTAGCAAATCAGTTATCCAGGAGGAGGGTGCATGCCTCATGGAAAGTGCTGGAAGATATGTAAACAAGAACAGTGAACTGTTGCTTGTTTTATAAGTAGGGTCTTTGTGTAACAACAAGGAGAAGCAAGAATCAAAGTTTTGCCCACTATCCCAATACTAGATGGTCCCAGTTCCTTGAGATACTCGCTCTGTCAGCCATTCTGCAGGTTAACCCAGGGCAAGTAAAATTTGTAAGGATTACTCTATAAACTTTCTCCTAAATTTGCCATCAGCAGTAATCAATCTATTTATCTTTTGCTTATATTATAATATGTGTATTTAGTCTGTTGAACACCTATTCCAATGTATCAAGAGCAAAGGCAACAGAAGGAAAATTACTTTTGCTCAGGACTTAGTGTGCCTTAGATCTTTGTATATATTATTGCTTTGAGTTCTTAAGTGAGTCATATAGTCCAGAGTAGAATTCCTTCAAAGAATTACGTTATTTCCATTTAATTATTACATCAGCAAGAATAGAATTAGTAATCTGCCTATGCTGGTATAAACATAAGAATCCAGGAAGAGGATACAGATGATATTGAAGGATGATTCAATCAGGGTCTATAAAATCCTCTTGGCTTGTTCTTTTCTTAGACCATTGTAACCAATATAATCATAATTGAGTCAAGAGCCTGCATCTGGCGTATCTGTTCCCATGTAAACACTTATCCATCACTTTTGTGTCCTGTGACTCAGAGTTGCCTGTGGAGAGTGTTAAGTTCAACTCAAGATCTTTCTTTCATAGAAGGCTCATATGACCAACATCTGTGAATTTTAGCTTTCACTTTACGAAGAAATAGGTTGGATCTTTTTTTATCTATGGGTTTGCAACTCAACAAGCTATGTACATTTCAGTTTCCCAGGTATATTATATATTTTTTCTAATAAAATATATAATTTTTTCTCTTAGCAAAGCTTTCTTAGAGTATCAGCAATAGTCCCTGTTAATAATTTTTTGACTATGCAAGCATTCCTAATAGCCCAAAGTGGATTCCAACTGATTGCCAGCTCCTTTCATGGCTTCAAGGCTAACTGATATTTTTCTCCAAGAATTTGGAATCTTTCACAGAAAGATAAGAATGCTTCATCTTACCACCAGTTCTCTACAGAAAATTCTTACAACTTGTCCGTGTTCAGAGCTCCACAAAATATTAATTTATATTCTTCTGGAGAATTACCTTAGTATTTGCTATAACTTCAGAAGTCATCCTAGCATGCTTGTAATATTTTCTATTTTGGTTTAAGCTCATCATTTACTACTTATTTACTTGCAAATATATAGAGCTAAAATAATAAAACCACTAACTCTTAACCTGGTTTACTATCCTGATGAAAAGAGCCAAGCTAACAGAAAGTAGCTTTCTGTACTTTATTTTTCTCTATTAAAGCTCAGAGTTAAATTCATCACTATGTCTCCAGGACCAAATGTCTTTCCCTAAGGAGAACACCTAGATGCTCTACCTAATTTCCAGGTGTGCTGACTTCTTAATGTAGCCCACAAGTGCAAAAGACCTAGGTCAACAACAGCTATTATAACCCATTCCTGTTTCTTCACACAAATCTCTATGCCCTCAGACTCTGTACAACACAGAGAAGAAAAATGATTGCATTTCATTATTTTGACAGATTCATTATATAACATGAAATGGGACTCTGACTTTACAATAAGTTTTCAGAATAAAAGAGGATGAGCAATATTTTCAACTACTCCTTAAATCCCTTTAAAACCTCAGCCACCTCATCATGTCTTGCCAAATATGCAATAGGACTGTGTCACCAAGATATGTACTACCTAACTCTACCAATAGCACAGTTCTCCATAGCCAGACTTAGTTTTCCATTGTTGTGTCCAAAATTCCTGACATAGACAATGCAAAGAAGGAAAGGTTTACCTTAGCTCATGGGTCCAGGGGTTTCAGTCCATGGTCAGCTGGTTCCAGGGAAGGAACACCCTGGAGCAAAGGCATGGTGGAGGCAAGCTGCTGGCCTCCCAGCAGTCCGGAATCTTAAAGACAAGGAAATAATGCAGTGAGGAAGAAGTAGAGAACCCAAAGTAGTCCTCAAGGTCACTGCCCTGTAACTTACTTCTTCATACTAATGATGGCCTCCTAATTTTCCATTACTTTCAATTAATGCCACTAAATTATGACTTGACTATAGACTAATTCACTGATGATTAAATAACATCCCTCAGAATCCAGTTCTTTTTTAAAAGTCTCACCTTCTAGATTTAAGGAACATTTTAGATCTAAACTCTAATGGCACATCTCAACTGATGGAATTTAATGAATTGTTTAATAGCTAACTGCTGAAAATTGCCATTTCTCACTAAATGTATATACAACTGCCTGTTTTATAGGCAAGCAATGACACATCTTGGTCTTTATTCTTGGCTTTTCGTTCCTCTGATGACATATCCTGGCATTTATTCCACATCAGAGATAAAATATGTGTCAAAATCTATAAATTTATATGATTGATTATTGGCACAAAAAAATATCCCGTGATAGTGACAGTTTGACCTAAATATTGGACTTGAAAGTCATCATTCTCTAAAGACCATGTGTCCATCTTGAACCAGTCTTTGTTGCAAAATGCAAAATATGCTGTTTGGTTTACCTTTAGGTCATACTGTCTTTCTGGGCATTTGGATTAGGGTAGTCAACTAATATCATATGAACTGAGTGGGAAGAGGGGAAATTGATGTAGTCAATCAAAAATAGATTTATTGAAAGTAGGTGGTAGAAGGGCCGGCGCTATAGCTCAGCAGATTAAGCACTTCCTTAGGGAAGTGCTGGGGCTGGGGTTTAGTTCCTAGCCCCGCCTGCCATGCCAGCCCTGCTCTCAAGCATGCTGAGCTGACCATGGAGACCAGGCATGGTGGCATGTGCCTGTAATCCTAGCACTCGGGAGGTACAAGTAGAAGGATCACTATGAGTCAGTAGTGAGATTTTGTATAAAAAAAAAAGGAAGAAAGAAAGAAAGAAAGGAAGAAAGAAAGAAAGAAAGAAAAGAAAAGAAAAAAAGAAAAGAAAAGAAAGGAAAGGAAAAGAAAAGAAAAGAAAAAAATATGAAAGTAGATAGTAGGGATACAGCAAGAGAATTCTTTGACTTAATAATGGTTCTTAATGCATCAAGGACCAAGTTGAAATTCTGAGGTTATTTATCTTCAGAAGCATTATTTTTGTTTGTCTTGGTGGTTAAAATTGATTTTAGTAATAATATGCGTGCATATTGTGAAGACTTAGATCAACGTTAGCTCTCACAAGTCCATGCATTCACAAATGGGACTTTCTGAGAAGAGTGGACCTTGGGGATATCGCTTAACATGCTGTTCGGAATGGGTTGCTCAGAGTGTACCTGTGGTGGGTGGGTCTTACGTGGTTCTTTCCTGTTGCCATGGGTTGAGAAACACTTGCCACCAGGATCATCTTCCATCTATGCCTTAAAGTAAACTGAATATGGACTGAGTTTTATAAAATTTCAAATCAAAATAAACCTTTTCTACTTTAAGTGGTAAACAATAAGAATTTGTTGTGTGATAAGAAAACTGACTATATATATATATATATATATATATATATATATATATATATATGTGTGTGTGTGTGTGTGTGTATCTATGTCTACATCTATATCTATCTGTTTATCTGTCTATCTGTCTATCTATCTATCTATCTATATCAGTAGGTGTATGCTATTTTTTTTTTTCCAGAACTGGGGATTGAACTTAGGCTCTAGCTCTTGTCTGGTGCTATGCATTTAGTTGCATATACATTTATTCTACTGAGCTATCTCTACAGCCCCATGTGTATGCTTCATATATACTGCATAGCTATACATTCTTTTGAAGATAAATAACCTCAGAATTATGATTTGGAGCTTGATACTTCAAGAATTTTGATCAAAACAAAAACATTTTTCCTCTTTATTCACATATAAACAGTATGTACGTATGATTACCCTTACACATAGATACAGTATATGCACAATTGTATTATTTGTGCATATAGGTATATATATATATATATATATATATATATATATATATATATATAATATCTATGCTTTAACCAACTAATTGATTTTTCTTGTAGTTCATTCTCTTCATGTAGGACTTGTACACTTCTCAGGAAAGTAATTAAAATGTAATGTATTGTTACAGCTCAGATATCCATCCAGTCTAAAATCACAACATAGCATCATTTTTATCATTTGGCCTATGTTGAAATGTCTACAACTAATGCATGAACACAAATATCTATGATATTTACATAAATTAACACATATGCATGATATGTATGTATCTGTTTAAGCATGAGTGTATAGTATTGCCAAAAATGTCAAACAATGGGAGAATTACCATGTAAAAATATTTTGTATCCCCTTCCCATGTAGGGAGCATTTGCAAATCATTGCTTGACTAAGCTACTCTCCCAGCTTCATGCTGAACATTTTGCTTACCTAGAGCTACACAGATGGTTAAAAATTGACCAGACACATTTACATGCTCTAGTTAATTTAGTAGTTGATTATTCATTTACTTACATGTTAAACAATCTTCATGCATTTTTGGATCACTACTTCCAGGAAACTGAACTTTATTTCAGGTTTTGTGTCTCTTATTCTCAGGAAGTAACACAGTATGTTTCCTCCCAGGAATAAGACAACTTCATTTGTTCTCATATTCCTGGCAAGAATTATACTTGCTTTTCTTGGTTCTACTCCACTAAAATTAGATCTTGACTCACTCTAATCATCTCAAATTTCTCTTTTCTGCTAAAGAAAAGAATAGTGATCTAATTCCTAATTCTAAGCTAGGTGCAAAACCTTGAAGTTAAAAGTTACCAACTTCATAGATTTTTTTTCCCCACTTCAGAATAACGAGTCATCCTTTCCAGCCTTATGAGTCAGAAGAGGAAGTGAGAGGTACGTATGTGGAGGGCCATGAATGTCCTCTTTGAGGTGCTTTCAGTGCTGATCTTTATAGAAGATCAGCCTGTTAGTTAGCCCGAACACTGTTCTCAGTTGCAAGCCTTTTCTCTTGGCTTGAGTATCCCAGGGCTCTGTTCCTAGCTGGGCCCAAGGTATTCAGTCACACCATGCTACTCAAGTAGAACGCATGACTCCTGAATGCACACACATGTGCATCCATTTGTGTGCACCCCGAGAAACTGATTTTCACCACATTTTCCTCTATGTTTCTGCAACTGAGAGTAAGTACCTAGGAAGGAAGCCAAGCGGGTTATTTTAACCGTCAATTTTTAATCTTATCTTTCAGGACCCAGGCAAAAAAGGAAAAATAAATAATCATTACTATACTTCACATTAATGAGTATATTGAAGAAGTTAACATAAAAATACCTGAAATCAAGTATTTGGCTATTGCCTCCTAAGAAACTCACTATAGAAGTATTGGATTCATATAGGAATTTTGAGAAAAGAAGTAGAGAGAATGAGTAAAAAGATATGAATAGGTTAGCTTTACATTTTCTTATTACAGAAAGACAAAAAGTCAGATTTTATTTAAAAATACACTAACTTTTGGACATTTACTTCTCAATAGTTTTTATTTAAGGTATTTACAGTCTTAGTTTTAGTTACAGAAAACAAATACATAGACACATGACACATTCTGTTTATGCATGCATAAATGCACACACAGTTAATATTTCAAAATTCTTAGAAATGCTCTAAAGCTCAAACTCAGCCAATATGCAAGGGTATTTCTTTCTACATTGTTATGCAATTACAATCTGAAATGGATTTTTTATTGCGAATGGTAAGATCCATACCATCCTTTATAGCCTCCATTCCAAGGCCTGTTGTAATTGGCTTCTATAATACTCATGGACACACACACTTAAACTTTAGAACTCAGTGGATGAAATAGGCTTGTGCTAATTTTAACTCCACTCCACAGAAGTGGAGCTAGAAAGATTTGCCCAAGGCTATGCGGTTGGGAATTGGTGGAACCAAGACTTAAAAGCAAATATTTTGAATGAAAATCCTCAGCTTTCTCCACACATCATGCAATGCATCAAACAACAACACAAGGTCATAAGGTATTTTTAAAGCCACTTATTGGTGCAGTAACTGTTCATAGTTGAGAAATAAAACCACTGTGGACTAAAGCAATGGAGGTGCACAACGTGGAAGGACCCACTCACTCTCTAGTTCCAGCCCTGAACTTGAGTGACTGGATTTGTAAGAAATACTGCCACTGGGCCCTAGGGTGGTTGTATTGTGAATGAAAGTGAGAGCAGGCAAATCAGTTTAAACATCATGGAGGATTCAAACAGTAGAGGATAAGATTAAAAAGGTAAGTTCAGACTACATTGTACTAGGTCTCTGTGTCAAGGGCCATGCGGAAGCATTCTCTATGGTAAAAATGGATATGGATTTTGATATATACTTCTAAGGTGTAAACAACTCATACCTGAGCCCTATGTATGACAGCTGCTATTCAAATGTGGCTGCTAAATGTGTGGAATACAGAGAGTACAACTGAGAATCTCAATGTTATGTCTACTTAATTTTAATTCCTTGAAGTTAAGGGATCACACATGGATTTTGCTTTAGGTAGCATGCATCTCTGTGCTTCTCAATGGACAGGCATTAAACACAACCACTTGGGCTTTGTCACCTCTTGCCTCAGTTTCAGTTCAATAAAGAGACTACGTATATTTTTCTCCTGGGAGACATGGAAAACCATTTTGTTGAGACTATTTGTATGAATTCAGTTATGAATGACCGAAGGTCTCAAAGAAGAGGAATGGCAAAGCAAAAATCAGAGGAATAGTGAACAAGCAATTTATTGGATTTGATTACTCATTAGATATGAGACCAGTTTTCCTTTTAATACTGCTCCAGGGAGGATGAAATAATGTAAAAAAGTAAAGTAGAACAATAAATACAGGTTTGAAGTAAAGATAATCTTTTGCAAACCATTTGCATAGTATTTAGAAGAGGATCCATTCAATTTCAGTGCAAGCAGCATATCATTGTTACGGTGCTCTACAAATGCAGGCGACACAGAGCTGAAAGCACCTGTTTGCAGCCACCTAGGAGACGGGTCATGGTAGTGAGTAGAGAATTTTCATCTAGATGGCCCTTCCTCCAGGCAGTGAGAAAGAGGTCACACTGAATTGCAGCAATGTTGTCTAGGCTCTAAAGGAATATTTTAAAAATTAAAGGAAATGAGAAGCCAATAAAAGGACTTTACAAGGAAGGCAGATCATTTCCTATCACATGTGAAGTAAAATCTGGAGGCTGCAGCTTTCATGTCAAGATCTTCATTGGTTAGTTTTTAGGTGGGTGGCCAAGGGATATTTGGGCCTTTTTCCTGTGATAATGAATTCAGTTAACATTGGTTCAAAACTGGCTTTGCATAAGGGCCTATCACAGGCAGAGAGGAGTTCTAAGATAATTCCCTCAACTTGGGAAATTTACAGTCTCTTGGGAGCTCAAAGCTGGAATAGCAACAGCTCTTTAACAGTGAAGAATGTATCAAAGTACAATGCATTTCAGTCTAAAGGAGGAAGAAAGACATGGAAATCTATGAAAAAAAATCAGGCATGGATACTCGATAAAATGATAAAGATTGTCCTACAAAAAAACAATTAAAGTCATTTCATACTTAGATAAGGTACAAAGAAACAGTGAAGAGTAAGAGATCTACTTGACCATAATACTTAGCTTTTCAAAGAAAGGAGACAGTATAGATGAATAATTTAAAAAATTAAATACATAGTTTTCATTATGGTCAGTTCTTTTAGGAAATTGCAGACAATGATTAGCTGTGAAACAAGGAAGACTGTCATTCTCAGAAATCACACCTGAAATATATGTGAGCACGCATGGAGTAAAAAGAGTTTTGGAGAAGAAGAAAGAACATGGTTTCTGGAATTGTTCCCTACATTCAGATTTACTGAGACAAGCATGAACTTGTTAGCTCAAAAACCTTGGAAGACAGACAATATTGTGGTTGTAAAGTAGTGACAGGATAGGTACTGGTGACATTAAGGAAAGAGCTGCGACCATGTTCGGGGCAGAGCGTGTGGTGCCTCGTGTGACCAACTTTTAGCATTTGATCTCTACTCAACGGGCAATGGAGAGTTAGAGTTATTTCTGAAAGACAATGGTATCACGTTGTGGTACTATACAAATAGATCTTTTATTAATTTTTTTAAAATTTTTATTTATTTATTTATTTATTTTTCTTGTTTCAGAACCTTTGTTTGTTTATTCACTCATTTTTATGGCCGGCTCAGCCTGTTCTGAGGGCACGGCTGGCGCAGCATGTGGTGCCGGGGATCGAACCGCGGTCCTTGAGGCCGCCCAAGCTTTCCCAAGCAGGCACTTTAGACCGCTGAGCCATCCCGCCGGGCCCCACAAATAGATCTTTTAAAGAGTAAGCTTATATGAAAGATATGTGGTAGATTAAAGAGAAAATGAAATAATTTTTAAAAGTTACAATAAGAAAGCTAGGATATACAGCCAGGACCTTCAGAGTTCCTCCATTAGATAGTTGACTGCCACTGAAAAGGGGTGAAGATTTATATCAAAGATACTGGCTGCAAGATTCTAATAGCATAATCTCAACCTGAGATCTTCTGGAATATGGATGCACGTACATTATTTAGTTTCTCTCTAAAACAGTTTTTTTTATAGTTTATATCACTGTCTTCTGAATTAATATTTCCATGTGTATTGTTTCTAACATCTTATCTACTATGCTTACATTCTCTTTAAAACACATTTTAAAAACTAATACACAGGACAAGAAAAATGTCAAGGTTTATGGAAAGAGTTAATGTTTTAATTGTTGGCTCAACTTTATGTGCCTATATCTGGTAGTCTGAGCAACAAACTTGATGATAATAATATGTAATGTAACAATTATTGTTAATTTCCAGTTTTTGTTTTGAAATCCTGCATTACTTTTATTGTCTTACGGTGTTTTGTTTTTGTCTTTGTTCTTATTATTTGTTTTTCTTTTTCTCTTTAAGAAAACAAGATCATTCAATTAATTAGTATCTCCAAAGGTATGTCTGTTAGGTCATGTGCCTTCTATGTTGGGAAATATAGACTTTTAGCATTAGGAATTTCTGATTTTAAAAACAAACAAATATAAATCATTCAAAATTCCTGCCTACACTCAAAATGCTACAAATATCCAATAAAGGCATTTTACTTAAGTTTCTAGAAATCATTAAATTTGGACAAAAAAGACCATTATTAGATCTACATTTTAGGAAAATCAATGATAGGAATGTTAATGAACATTAAATCTGCTCTGTGGCTTTTGCCATGCTTGAGGGAGGTCATATGTGTCTAAGGATTGGTAATAGAAAAATGACATATATGTAAAACATTTTGGCCAAGATTTCTATCACACTCTCAGAATGAGAAAAGTCACAGATAACTCTACAATATTTCCAAGCCGTAAGATGATGAACATAGAGGATTCAGTAAGAAAACATCAAGGGATGTTTTGGAAATGCTCTTAGCATGTGCAAAATGAAGGTTCTAATGGGAAATTGGAGACAGGTGTATCGACCTTCAGAAAGTAGTAAAGTCTGGAAAAAGAACACTGTCATTGTTTGTAAAGGAGGCAGAGTCATTTGTTTCAGTGATGCTAACTTCTATAGTCTATAGGACCCTTCACTTATTCAGCATCAGGAGCTGTGAGTAGTTTGATACTTCAGAGTGGACAGAATAAATGTGGCATTACGTGGCTATAGTTGGCCTCTTCTTGTCACCAGTATATGCTTTAGATCTCACTCTCACACATCACACATCAGTCCACGTGGGGAGCACCCCCATGGAAAGTGCTTGGGGAGTGAACATGCTTATATGAGGCCCATAGACGGAGTACTCTAAGGACAGACTTGAAGCACTCCATCAAGCAGATTGTTCAAACAGCTGTAGGCTTTTCTTTGTGTGTGTGATGCTTAATGCAGGGTATTGTATAGACATCATATGACCATGATTATATGCCAATGGTTAACAAGTTTTACTCCATTTGATCATTCTCTAGTGCAACTAGATCTCATTTCCGAATCTCCCTGGAAAGTACTTACATCCTGGTGACTGTGCCTTAGCTGTTAGAACAGGAGTGGAAATTACAGCGGCCCATTTTTAGGCTTGGGTCATGTAAATCTTCCTGATCCAGACTACTTAGTTCTCTTCCATATGTTTTATTAGTGAAATCAAGTGACATTGTGTATTACTCACCTCTCCAATGGATGTGACAATTTACCCAACACACACAATTGGAAGGCTCACAGTTTTCAGAGGACCCAGGCTATGGTCATCTGGTGTCAAGGCATGGAAGAAGAGTATGGTGGACAGAGGCTGCCCACCTCCTAGCAGCACATTGAGTTACAAACTCAGCAGTGCATTAACTCATGGGAAAGAGTAGTGCCCCACAGTTCCTGTCATCTTTGAGTGGCTCACCTTTGAACACACAAAGGCTTCAAATGACATTGTAGATGTGTACCATAGCACCTTATAAATCCCCTGTTGATGACAAGATGACCAAAGAGAAAATTAAAATTTGGAGGTATGACATGTATGTAGCTCTTGCTTAGCCCTAAAGAACATATGGTTAGCATTTAATTTAATCTCTTGCCAATATATTGCTTCCAGTTAATATTCAGTCCATAGCTTATGAATTGTGTGTAGATTAGAATGATTTATATCCTGCAGGGTCTAACAACAGGTCAACTTTTTTATATCTACCCTTCTTCACCCCATTACCAAGGAACTTACATTGTGTTTAAAGTATCATTGAGCTGAGCATGGTGGTGCATGCCTGTAATCATAGCACTCCAGAGGATGAGGTGGGAGGAGCCCTGTGAATGTGAGGTCAGCTTGGGCTATGTAGTGAGCTCAAGGCATCTTGAATAAAATAGAAAGGTACTATTAACACAATATTATATTATTGAACACTAGATTCATAATTTTCTCCAATACAAAAACAGAAAAACTGTTCTAGAAATCAAGGAATATTCAACATAAAAATATTAATGAGTTTAACCTAGTGCCCTAGCAGTTATAAATGTCTGGATAAAATTGCCATGAGGTGACAATGTTAAAAACACAATGAGAAAATACTACATAGAGAGAAATATGTAAAATATAAAAAAAACTGTCATATGATGATGGGGTTGAAGAGCCACTAGCACTTCTAATATCACCATGAGAACACAAAATGGTGCATCTACTGTGAAAACCAGGAATTTGCCTTTTGTAAAATTAAACATTCTTGTAGTCATAGACAGAGAAATTATATTCTAAGCATTATTCAAGTGATATCATTAGAATCCTTTTCTAATAACATGCATGTGAAACGGAAATACTCTCTCATGTATTTCTATGACCTTATGTGTATGCAGTTTTACACATGATATGATATGATATGATATATGGTATGATATGATATGATCAGAGCAACTACTTTTTCCTAATAGACAGTTATTCTTTAGCAAATGGCACAAAGAACTTTCTGAAATGAGAAAAAACATTCTACTTCCTACTTTATGTGTGGGCATATGTATAATTAATTGAATTGTATGGTTAGAGCTGTGTATTTCATAATTTGTAAACCATGCCTCAGTTGAAACATAACTAGCAAGCTAAATTAATGTACTTAAAAAAAAAAAAAAGCAAAGCATAGAATTTTGAGATTTGGAAGAACTACAACTATTCCGTCAAGCAGCAACCTACCCTTAAACTAGGAATGAGGTTTCAAGTCTTCTCAGAGTTTTTCTAGAAAAATATGAAGATAAGAAATACAGAGAATGATCTTCTTATACTTTATATGAACTTCTAGTCATGTGTAATTTTATTTTTATTTTTTCAGGGAACATTTTTCTCATTGTTTATGCATGTCAAGTCTCTTTGGAGGTTGCTATCCATCTTGTAATAGAGTGGACCACAGAGCAAAGAATCATTTGTCATCTTCTTAAGGCTCCAGGTCTCTGAACCTGGATGACAACATTGCTGAATCTTCTGCTGGTGTCTATGCTACGGTGTCTCCTCTTAATCCACTGAATCAACTAATCTTTTGTGTCCTTTATAAATAATATATTTTAAATTTCCCTTCTTCATTGTCCTGCTTTTCTCTGTCTTCTTTCCACAGACAATTTAAGTTTTATCAATTTTAAATGTCACTGCTACAGAAATAACTACATCTCCATCTTACCCAAATATCTACATCTATGCCTTACCAAAATTTTCAGTTAAAACATAAGATACTCAACTGAAGATAGGCAACAAAATAACTTTTTCAAAGATTGAAAAATGAGGGGTCAGCCAGAGAGTTCAGTAGGCTAAAGTCTGCTTAGGCAGGTGCAGGGACCAGGGTTTGATCCCCAGAATGGCGTGCTGACACCAGCCCATAACATGAAGGAGGAAAGGATGAATTTAACTCATGGTGTCGGGAGACTTAGTTCACGGTCAGTGGGATCCAAACCAAAACACACAGATGGGCACAGCAGAGTGAAGATTCTTATTTCGGAGCAGCAGGGAAGCAGATCATGAACAGTACCGAAATTAAAGGGCTGAGAAACTATGTAGAGTCCCTAATGTCCTGCCTCCTTGACACAGGTGACAGCCCCAGGAACGTGCTTTACTAACCAGCTGGGTGATTCTTAATCTAATGAACTTGATAGGTTTCACTGTCATAATCTTAATTACACTATTTTCAGAATTTAGCTTGAAATTTTATTCAATCTTTAACTTTCCTCTGGGGATTGGATGATGTCAGGGAGCTTATGCTCAAGTTTGGGACATCAATATATTGTGTTTGATTCTTCTCTTTATTGGTTCGTCTTCATCCTTTTAATCATACAGGTGTCGTATCATTCTTCTATTTAAGTTTTATTGGAGGATTTCTCACATGCTCTGTTGAATAATACGGTTTGATGATATTTGGGATATGAAAATTAAACATTACATTTTCAATCTTAGTGTAGAAACTTCCAGTCAAATTTGATTCTGCCTGAAGATGCTCAAATTGGAACAGTGTGACGTGGCTCCCAATTGTCACAACTGTGACGAATGGTTCAGGGATGAGGAAGATCAGACCATTGTATTGCTGTATAAAGCTTTGCCTCATTTTCAACTTTTTTTTTTTTTTTTTTTTTTTTTTTTTTTTTTTTATCGGTTTCGCACAGGGTCTACAGGATCTCACTATGTAAATCAACTCATAGTGATCCTCCTGTTTTCAGCCTCCCAACTCCCAAGCACTGGGATCACAGGCATGTGCTAGCACTCCCAGTCTCAATTGCTGTCTCAGCAAGGCCCAGGCTGGTGTCAGCATGCCATGCTGGGGATCAAACCCTGGTTCCTGCACCTGCCTAAGCAGACACGTTA
The DNA here is from genome assembly GCA_004027025.1 of Myocastor coypus. Classification (NCBI taxonomy): domain Eukaryota; kingdom Metazoa; phylum Chordata; class Mammalia; order Rodentia; family Myocastoridae; genus Myocastor; species Myocastor coypus. Next base: position 69,936 of record PVJA010004288.1, read on the forward strand.
TCCTGCTGAACTCTCTGGCCTGCCTCTCATTTTTCAATCTTTGAAAAAGTTATTTTGTTACCTATCTTCAGTTGAGTGTCTTATGTTTTTAACTCAAAATTTTGGTAAGGCATAGATGTAGATATTTGGGTAAGATGGAGATGTAGTTATTTCTGTAGCAGTGACATTTAAAATTGATAAAACTTAAATTGTCTGTGGAAAGAAGACAGAGAAAAGGAGGACAACGAAGAAGGAAATTTTAAAATATATTACTTATAAAGGATACAAAAGATTTAGTGGATTCAGTGGATTAATTGCACCATATGTGAGAGAGGAGATGCAGTAGCACAGAGACACCGGCAGAAGATCCAGCAATGTTGTCATCCAGGTTCAGAGACCTGGAGCCTCAAGAAGATGACAAATGATAAGAGCAACTCTGTGCTCTGTGGTCCGCTCTGTTACAAGATGGACAACAACTTCAAAAGAGTCTGGAAATGCATTGTATTGTCCACTGCTAGAATATACCCACTATTAGAATATATCACAGTTTGGGCTAGCAGGATAGCTCAGACGACTAAAGTGCCTGCTTAGGCAGAGACCAGTGGCTGGGGTTGGATCCCCAGCGAGCCATTCTGCCCCCATCCCTGGGGCACACTGAGAAGGCAATTGAGACTGGGCATAGTTGTGCATACTTGTAATCCCAATGTTTGGGGGCTGAAAACAGGAGAATCACTATGAGCCAATCTGTGTAGTGAGATGCTGAACCAAATACATTAAAAAAAAAAAAGGCAGTTCACTGAGGTATAAAACTATGCACCATTCATTTTGGGTATCCAGACCCTGGCTGGCACTGAGCAATATATTTATGAAATAAGTGACCTTATTATGGTCTTCAAGCTTCAGAAGATGCTTCTCTGAATAGATACTTTTTTGTACTTATTGTATAATTAAAAAGTAAAGCACAACACCAAGATCATCAAGTTGGTAATGCTAGAGGAATGTTTCTCTTTGCAATTATGTGATGTTCGATGGTGGTAGATGCTCAGATTTCAGCTTTTTCATCCCTTTTATATTTTTGCATATCAATTTCATAAGACCTAGTGTGTCTAATTCATTTAAAAATACCATTCTTTTTCTAAGCACTTCCCCCTCTATATAGTTGTTGGAAGCATTTATCTTCTAATTTATTACATTAACATATTCATTATGCTAATTTTTCTGGTTTATTGTTAACCCAGAACAAGAGCTAGAAAGAGCTGTTTTTCTGAGTTTTGCTCACAGATACATTCCAGGTGCTTTCACGAGTCACAGGCATTAAGTGGATATTTTAAAATACATATTTTTGGAATACATTAAAAATTTTTAAAAAGTCTTTTCAAGTCACAGACTTTGAGAATGTATAAAGTTCTAGCTTATTTTTTACTTTTCTCTAGTATAAACTTCCCACAGGTACTTACTGGGTGAAATATTAGCTCTGACTATGACTTCAGGGTGCAGTGAGCTACTTAGTGGAGAATGACTCTTCAGGGTAATATATGTTAACATGTGTTAACATATGTAAAGTGGAGCGTGACTGATCACCAAAACATTCATACATGTGTGACTTTAATCAGGATGCTATGATAGATACATTATGAATTTTCATGAAGAAAAATCCAGCCTCTGGATTTACGATTACATATAGAAAAATGTAACATTTTCTGCCTTTCCTAGAATTTACAAAACCTAACTTCATTGAGAGAATTTATTTAGGTATAACAAAGTGAAACTGTGAAGTCAATGAGCCTCTAATTTAATGTAAAAAAGTAATGTCCTGGTTTACATGGTCTTACTCCATAGTTCAGACTCCTAGTGACCCTACAGTCTCAACCTCCCCAGTGCTGAGATTACAGGCATGCACCTCTGTGTTGGTTTTCAGTGGCGAGAACTGCATGTCCAGTGTTCTGGGGCTACAAAGCATGTAGAAGCGGGGATCAAACTTGGGTCCTTGTGCTTGCCAAGCCAGTGCTTAGATGAGCGAGCTATCTCTCTAGCCCTGTACATTTACTCTTAAAAGATCATATTCTTTACAAATATATTTATTTAAAGTCATCCAGCCTCAAGCTTTTCTAGGTTTGATTTACTAGCATCAAAACATACTTCAAGAGGCCGGGCGTGGTGGCGCACGCCTGTAATCCCAGCACTTGGGAGGCTGAGGCAGGAGGATTGGTGTGAGTTCGAGACCAGCCTGGGCTATAAAAGTGAGCTCAAGGCCAGCCTGAACTGCATAGCGAGACCCTGCCTCAAAAAGACAAAAAAAAAAAAAAAAAAAAAAAAAAAAAAAAAAAAAAAAAAAAAAAAAAAAAAAAAAAAAAAAAAAAAAAAAAAAAAAAAAAAAAAAAAACATACTTCAAGAAATATTTTTATGCAGATATTAGTAAACATGTTTGAAGAGATAATTCTAGATTTACCCTTCCATAAATGGTTTTTTATGTATAGACAGATTTTTACAATTTTTAAATACATATGTAAACCATTTGTAATTTATCAATATTTCCATTATCTCCTAGTGTATTTAAATATTATATAATAAATGACTACTAAATATCTCATCACTCTTTATCTTTTTTATCCAAGGAATTTTGACATCACCTGGAACACAGTAACTTACTGAAGTATTTCTATTTCTCATTTTATTATGAAACATAGAATAAGTATTTAAAGTATTTCTTAGATTAAAAAATTATAAATTGTAATATATACTACATATTCAACACAAATAGCTATCAATATACAAAAATATACAAGTTGGATACTATCATGTGGAGTAACTAAAGGCTTATATATTTTTTAAAATTTTTCTTTGGCATAGGGTCTCGCTGTGCAACTCAGACACACAGTGATACTCCTGTCTCAGCTTCTCCAGTGGTGATAGTACAGACATGCCCTCCCACACCTGGATTTGGCAGCCTGCTGGCCATAAGGCCAGCACAGCATGCGGTACTGGGGATCACACCCAGACCCTGGAGCTTGCCAGGCAGGGGCTTAGAATACTGAGCTATCTCCCCGGCCCTATATATGATTTTGATTGCTGAAAGTCATATATATATATGTATGTATATGAAACATTAACATATGTTTCCACAATAGTTTTGAAAGTATCGCTTTCTCTCAGTTATATATAGAGAACCTGAGACTTAGAGTAGCATGGGGAATAGTCCACAGTCTTACCAGCAATACAATTAAAATTGAATTCCAAATGCAAATCTTGAGCATGCTACAGATTCCATTCTCCTTCCACAGTGACAAAGCTGACTTTTCGTGCACCTATTCTACCTTCAGAGAAGCAGGTGTCACTGCATGTGCTCAGGACGCACATCACGCACTAATGCATACCTGAGCAGCCTCTTGTCCACATCAGCACCTGCAAGCGAATACTCAGGAGAGTACTCACACCACCACTCGTGTGACTTATCAGGCTAGCATCAATGCGGAGAGGTGCACTGCAGTCCTTTCCCAAGTGGCTTCCATTTGGCCCAGAAAAATGCTCATTACTTTTCATGCCACGAAGAGTCAGGTAATCTTCATTTGTCGTCTACTTCTTTGTGTTAATCCTTGTGAATACAACTGCATATTGGTGGTAGATAAATTTATCACTTGGCAAGACCAAAAATGAACACCTTGTCCATATTCCACCTCAACTACTTAGCTTATTCAATATGTATGATGTGCTAAGCTTATGTATGATATTCAAATACATGCTTTACTGAGTCAAAACTGTGTGGTGATTTTGCTCTGAAACTAAGACCAGTAGGTCAGCTGAAGGACTTGCTCCTAATACTGCGAATTGCATTGCTGATTCCACATGCGCTTCCATCAGAAAATTCAAGCACATATTTTCTTCAGCACTTTGGCATCTCTGATTTTATTGCACCTCCAGGAATTAAGAAAATCAAGTTGCATGCTCATTTGTATGCATTTTCTCCCTAAGTAGCTTCAACAATAAATGTCAGAGCCCAAAGATCCATAAACCCTTCCATACAAAGCAGAATTTATGAAAAAAATCTGCAGAATTTTTGTTAATTACTACAAATCATAGCAGAAAATGACCCAATCTGAGTATACCCTTTTCATGACCAGAAAGGTCACAAGCAAAGGTCATCTCCTTTCACGATCTCTGATTTATCTCCTTCAATGCTGAGAAAATGATCATGGAGAGGGGCTCTGGTCTCCAGCCCTGGAACAGGGCAAGGGGTCTTAATCTGTAATCCTCTGTTTTGTTTTAACTGTTCCAAGACCAATTTTAATTTAACTGGACTGTTTGTCCAGTCGTTTGATACAAAGCTGTTTTGATTAAAAGAGAGATGCAGGCAATAATGGAGAAGTGGTGTGGTAGCTGTGGCTCTGTGTGTGTGTGTGTGTGTGTGTGTGTGTGTGTGTGTGTGTGTGTGTTGATGGAAGGCACCATACTAGGGTTGTATCTGTTAATCTGCTTATAAACCTAACAGATTTTTCAGCTGAAATTTGGCCAACGTTAATTGTACATGCAGACTTTATGCTGGGTAAATCTCCTTGGGGGAGGGGGGAGAACGAAACCATAGCCGGCTTGTTATGTAAGATGTTTATTTTCATCTAGTCCAACCCTCCATAGGCAGAAAAGAAAATAGGGCAGCGCTTCTAATCAGCAACACCACCTCATCATTATCAGGAGGCAGGGAGGCTGGTCACTGCATTGCTGATAAACAGGGTAATTTCTTGTGGTGACTGTTTTAGTTGTGGAAATCTTTATTTCCAGAAATAGTGATCTGACCTCTCTCTGATGTTTGTTTCTTCAGCTTCCGGAATAACAGAGAAGCTACCTAGATTTCAGTTCTTTTGTAATGTGTATAAATGTTGCTGCGTCCTTTTTTTTTTCATGTCTCTAAAGTTCAAAGGATTAGCCTGTTTTAGTAGAGTATTGACCCTGAGGAAATTGTGGCGGGGGGAGGGTAGAGCAATAAGGCTAACCTTGCTGTGTAGTCTTATGTTGTATGTTACGTGTACTGTGCAACTTGCTTCACACCATGCCTCCTTTACTGAGGCCCCTTTGCATGTATCCTGGGGTCGACGGGCATCATGCTTATTTCATGAATATTAGAGTTAAATGCCCAGCCGGGGGAAAAAAAAAAAAAAAAAACTGTTTCAAGAAGCTCATCATCTATACAGTAGTATAGATATGTTTTATAATTTATGAAGGCTAAGTTGGGTGAAATTGTGTGTGTACATACCACTTTTCCAAATTAATTTTAATTAAATTTTAAAAACTAAAATCAGTTACCTGTTCGTTTTAAGGACTTACATAGTTACCTGAAATAAGTATGTCAATAAACCTAGCTGTTTTCTGACTGTGTTTATGACAGCCCTAGCAGAATGACTCCTTCCTGCGTAGGAACAATTTTCAATATCATTCTTATTCATCTACATTTTAATCAATACAGTAGTTGCTTATTCTTGCCCCTTTCTCCCTCTAGAGGAAACTAGTGTGTATTACAATTCAAACGCAACTCTACCAGCAAATTTAACTTAAATACAAGCATGGGCTGCTTAACTTGAGTCCTAGGATTCATTAGGTAGTTAAGCTCACAAAACTTTTTTTTCCCTATAAGCTGAAACTTAGCATCTGAAGAGGCCTTTAATATTTTTTTAAGAACCAAAATGCTAACCCTGGTGAACTATGGTTTGCCTTAGGAAAGATGTATGTACTAAAAAGGTTAGAATATCTGTGTGTAAAGTAATATTGGTGTGCATATAATTCTAACAATTCTATCAAGAGTAGTACTTGAAAATAAGAGACTGGGCCAAATACCATATTCTTGAAAGGGTACAATTTTGTATTTCCTTGAATTTCCAAATATCTGTGTCAAAATTGTGAAAAAAATATAATTCTAACAGTCTGATTCATGGATTCTTATATTAATATGGCATCTGTAGTCTGATATTCAGGGCTAACAAATGCCATTCAGTTGGAATTTTTAATATCACTATAGAAAAAAGGGCCCGACAGTGCAGTACTTGGAAGTGGGTAGAAATACTCATATGAATTCATCCCAGGTATCTCTGGAAAGGGCTTCTTCCTTGCTCTCTCTCTAGAACCACAAAGGTTCTGACCTAGGGACAATCCCTGGTCATCCAGAGCCTATTTTTTTCTGTCAGTAAAATATGAAACAACTACAGCTCCTCTCATAAGGAACATCTGAAGTGCTTATGATAGAAATAGACTAAACCATTTTTCTCTTTCATTTTTGTAATAAAAATACTTTAGGCTGAGATGAAAACTGCAAAAATAAGAACCAGCAAAACATGTGGGAAGACCACACCTTTTCTTGATATATTTTTCTCTAGAGTCTTACTTTAAACACTAGCATCACCAACAGTAGTAGATAGGCTTACAAGGGAATGATTTAGTACAGGACACATAGTTTATGGGGTTATTTTATGATATGCATGCCAAGAGGTCAATACAAGAATATGTAGGAGTTGCATCCACGCACTGGAGACCCAGACTCCAGCTGAAGGCCTGGACCCGAAGGCAATGTCCTTCATGAGTCCAGCTGGAGGCCTGGAGGTCATGACAAGGTCTCATGCAAGTCCATATCAAGCATCTTACTAGAAAGGCCCAAAAGGCAGTGGTGGAAGCTAGAAAGTCCATGGAAATGGGGCAAATGACCTGGGCCAGCAGTCTCTGGGATCCGCACTGGTGCCAGGAAGTTCCAGGCAAGGACCAGAGCTCACAGATGGCAAGAACAGCTGAGTCCATATCAGGAAACCCAGTCTGACTAGCCTCCTCAGGAGGATCCACAGCGCAGCATCTTCTGCGCTACTTCTCTTTTCATGCCCTTGGCAACAATCCTCTTCATGCCGATTTAGTTCACCACTGATCCATGATACCAACAAAAATAAGAAAATCTAGCACTAAATAGAAACGGAAAGGACATTTGCTTATAACGAGGAACTTGAACCAAGAAGGCAGACTGTTGTACTGTTAGACCTAGAACATTCTGCAAGTATTGATTTTGAAATCACAAACTCCAGTGACTGGATGGATCTGTAAATCTGTGAATAGTGTATACTAAATGTATGCATATCTATGTATACACTGTATAAGTCTCTCTGTGTGTGTATACATGTAGACTTAGGGGCCTGGATCTAAAATGATCTCCAGAAGTCTCCTGTGTGTAGTGCTAACCTTGGAAGGTGGATCACAGTAGTAATGCACTCTTTAAAGAACTAATCCCTTGCTTAGTCCGGTAGATAAATGTGTTGTTAGGAGGTAGGATGCCTGGTTAAAGGAGGCTAGTTACTAGGGGCAAGCCCTAGGTGGGTGTATTTTTGTCCCTGTCCCTGTCCCCTTCCCTCTCTCTACTTCCTGGTTGCCACTGGTGAAGCAGCTGTCCACCACCAGACCTTTGTGTAATAGATGATTCATACCAGCTGTGAAGAATCTGGTTAATACATACATACACACACATGCATGCACGCACACACACACATACACACACACACGTGCCTTTGCTTACTGATGCGTAAAATGCAAGCTATAAAACTATAACATGGAGTTTCTGTGAGCATTAAAGAGATTTATGAGCAGAAGTTTGAATTAATCTGATGCATCATAAACATTATACAGTTCCCTTATCATCACTTACTATTATATTTGGAGAATAGTCCTTATTGTCCCATCTGTCATGCTCTCATATTTTAAAGCAATGCTGTATTACATTATTTGGATGAATCATAACTTTATAAATCCAGTGCCCATTGAATATAGTAAGATAACTTCCTACCTATTGCTTCAATAAAATCTTAAGATAATGTCCATGAGCACATGTGGAAATTTATCTCTAGGCAAAGAAGTTGTGCAATCTTCATTTTGTTGTGTACTATCACATTTTCCTCCTGGATTTCTTGTAATAATCATGTACAACCAGAAAATAAAATCTGTTTTATTTTATTTATTTATTTATTTTTTGTCTTTTTAAGACAGGGTCTCAGTATGCAGTTCAGGCTGGCCTTGAGCTCACTTTTGTAGCCCAGGCTGGTCTCGAACTCACACCGATCCTCCTGCCTCAGCCTCCTGAGTGCTGGGATTACAGGCGTGCACCACCACGCCCGGCAATAAAATCTGTTTTAGTTCAGTAAGAAGAGAAAAATAAAGTCTTCTCAGTTTTTACCTTTTGCTAAAATGCCAAGATTGTTTTTTCATATGATATCTTGACAAAAGATGTCATTGTTTAACATATAAGTGATTAAATGACATTTAATGACACTGCATTTTTCACTCATTAAGTATCAAAAGGGTTGCAAATATTTTGAAGAAGTTGTAGGAATTTCTTCTAATGCCTTTACCATAGAATATTATTAGTCCAGTAAAGTATTACCATCTCAGTTAAGTAGGAATAAAGTTATCATTTCTTCTATTTGAAAACACTTTTTGCATTATTAACTCTCCAATACATCCACTTAATCTTTATATTAAATAGTAAGCAAAGTAAAAGCAGCACAGCTGATACACACTGTATTTTATAGGCATGTATCCTGGCAATAGAAACTTAGAAAGCACATCAAATATTGAATAAAACTTTTTTAAACATAATGAATATAAATGGCCGGTGAGATAGCTCAGCAGGCTAAGTGCCTGTTTAGGCAAGCACAGAGTCAGGAGTTCAGTCCCCAGAACCACATAACATGATGAACTGGCCTCCCAGTGGACTAAGCCAGCTACCAACTCTGGGTGTGGTAGCGTGCACCTGTAATCACAGGGCTGAAGAGGCTGAAAACAGGAGAATCACTGAGTCGGAGCTGCATCGTGAGACCCTGTGCCATATACATTAAAAAAAATTAACATTTCTACAAAACCCTTTGAGCTATACACACAATCCCAGGGATCTGAGTGTAAAATAGAGTTTTGGCACTTTCCTGTGTCTGCAGGCCTCTCAACTTCTGATGGAATTTTTACTTTCTTTCACAACTACTTCAGAGCAGATATTATTCTACTTCTTTATTTTTATTTAGGAACATTCACTGGTCTCTACACAAGCAATGACAAAGCTATCTGGAATTCTGATTAAAGGCTGTGAAGATAGTAATTGCAAAGCACCAAGTTAAGGTGCATTTGCAGTAAGGAAAGGGTGCCACTGGAGTCTCAGTGCAACGTAGACAAGGTTCTAGAAGAATCTCACCTACTATTTTTAGGAGAGTCAAGAGAGCAGTTCTGTAAAATTAGTGCCTGTGTTGTCCAACCTTCTTTTAAATTTTTTAGAAGTCCCTCCCATCTGGCCATTTTCTCCGGAGAGGGACCCCCTCACCAGCCACAATCTTTTTTGGGAGGGTTCCATGGTGACTGGACAGGACACACTCTCCGCTCTCAGCCTCATGAACACACATTTGTGTGGTGCTCCATAAGCCTTTCAGCTGCCACTTTTTCTTTGAGTGATAAAATAAAGAACATTGAAATTGTTCACAGCAATCAGAAATGATATTTGCTCATATTGATTTTTTTTCCTGTTTCATTTCAACCTTTGTACATCTGTACCATATTTCTTTGAAGTATACATCATGAGGCAGTTCATATTACAGGGAGAATAATAGAATGAATCTTTTTTTTTTTTTTTAAGAAAGTTGACCATGATAGTAGAAGATTTACCTACTATGTGTTCTGTTAAGTAAAAGGCATCTTCACTCTCTACAGCTTACCGATGACAGAGATTGTGTTAGCCAGTCAGGATGCAATTCTGTGACTACATAAAAATAAGAGCAATCATTAATTGGCATTGTGGAAGAAGCAACACATGATCATGGTTTCAGCTTTCCTTGGATTGTTTTTAAGGTGGTCTTCAGTGCCTAGTAAACCTGAAAGCACAATTTCCTTACACAGTGTTCCCCTACGACCTTTCAAAACATCAACATCCCAGGCCACAGTGGAACATGGGCTGTGACTGATGGATCTACACTGACACATCATTATCCTCAGACATCCACAGTTTACGCCAGCACTCACTATTAGTGTTGCCCTGTGCATGGCTTTGGACAAATGCGTAATGACCTGTACACACCACTGGAGTATCAGTCAGAATAATTTTTCTGCTTTGAACATTCTTTGTGTCTCATCCATTCATCCCCCATCCTCCTTACACCCGTGCTGCAACCAATGTTTCCATTATCTTTACATAATTTTTTCTTTTCCACCGTATCATATAGCTTTAATCAAACATGATCTGTCACCCTGCCAGAGGCTTATTTCACTTAATAATACACATTTAGAGTGTTACCGTTTTTTTTCAAAAGGAAATTCTCTTTTTCTTTTCCACCATGTTGATCATTTCATTTTTCTAAGGTTTCTGAAAAGAGAATTGCAACTCAGAAAATGCCAAACACGTTGTGGCTCAGAATACAAAATCAGTCTCTCAGATGGGAAAACAAAAACAAAAACTAATGAAAGCAGACACAAAGTAGAAACAACATCTTACATGGTTAAGATCTAAAATATCTCCCAGGTCCTGTGTATTCAGAAGCAGAGCTTTTGGAACACATCTGAGGTGTGCAAGCCTTAGGCTCATGAGTGGAGTACTGTACTGATGAGCACTTGGCTCAAGGTGCTAAGAGGAGGAGAGGCCTAGGCTGAGGGTGGGCCTGGCAGAGGTGATTGGGAATATTTATTTTTGTCCCAGCTCCTCCTGGCTTCCTGTCCTTCCTGGTTATCTTGGGTTGAACAAATTTCCTTCACCATTTCCTCCTACCATGCCATTCCTGCCTTGAAGCTAGCTAGCTATGGACTGAACACTTTGAAACTACAGGACAAAAGAAATTTCTTCACCTTTACACTGTGAGTGTCAGGTACTCTGTCCCTGTAATAATGCGTGCTACTTCCACCACCAACAAAAGACATGAAGGCAAGCTGGTGACAATGTAGAATCTGGAATGCATCAATTTACCAAGCTGTTAGCAACCATGGGAGGGTGGAGCTGGTGGGGTAGTATGGAGCAGCGAGACTAGAGGGCAGGAAGCCCTGGAAGTTAGCCAGGATCTGTGGGAGAATCTCTCAGTAAGTACTGAACTCACCAAAGTATGAAGTTCGTATTGTTCGGGAGTTGAGGAAAGTAATTTTCTGCATCAGCTTTCCCTACTGCATGGAGTGCAGAGCCAATGGCCAGAGAGTTGTTTTCTCAGTTACTCTTCTCATTGCTGGGAAAAATACCTGACACTCCAAATAAAGGAAGGAAAGGTTTATTTAGTTCACAGTTACTGAAGGTTTCAGTCCACACTGAGCTGGCTCCAAGACAGACTGGCACATGGCAGAGAGCAGCAGTTCATGACGATGGAACAGCAGCAATATGCAAGAGGCCAACAACAACAACAGAGAGAGTTCATTTCTTTGTCTCTTGTATATCCCATTTAGGCTCTGTGCTTCAGGCTATCCACCTCAGGCCACACCCATAATCCCAGCACTACTCAGACCCATAATCTCATCCTTGGACCACCCATAATCCCAGTAGATCATGAGTTCATCTCAAACTCTGAAATCCCACCCTATGACCACATGAGGCTTTGGGGGGACAACCAGAGGCAAATCATGACAGTTGGTAACATTCCCGTCCTAGGTAGCCTGTGGCTCAGTGCTCTGTCTGAAGCATTCTGATCCCTTGATTGAAATGAATCAGCTCCTCCAAGCTCTCCAAGCTCTTTATTTATGACTCCATGAGCAAATTAATCATTGCAAGGTATCCATGAGTGTCCTTTGTGCTCAAATCTTTCTTCTTCACAAACTGAAAAATCCCTTCGCGTGGGCATCTTGTTGGTTTCCTTTAGCTTTCTGCTACTCGACACCTTTGCCGTGGCAAGTGTATAATAAAGGCTAGGTACATGAAACTCAGTTTCAGTCCATGGGTGTAGGATGTGGGGGAGCCCACACAACAGCAGAAATGATATTTCTGGGTGAAAATGTCTTGCTCTACAAATTTTACCGCTGCCTAACGAAACGGATGTCTTCATCTACAGAAACATGCTGGACACGTTTTAATGATATGTTTTATGATATGTTTACATAAGTTGCCGTGCCTTCCCAGATTTTGGTTTTCAGAAACATCTAAATACTTGGGAGCAGGAACGTAAAGGTAGAGAGATAGGTTATCTTGAAAGAAAGTCATACACAGAAAAAAAAAAAGGCCCAGTCAAATATATAAAGAAGCCTCAGGGGTGGGAGGGAGGAAATAATAAATGTGACAGAGAGTTCCATGTGTCCTAATGGAACAGCGTTGTCCTAAAGTGCTAATGTTGAAGAATATAGCCCTGCACTGCTGCTGGGAGGGTGACAAGATCCAAGGACAGAATGACTGAGGAATGTACAGCAGGTGGCCCTTGTATGCAGTCTGGTAGGAAATGTTCATGTCTGAATCATGGCTCAGAACTCCTCAGAGTTCCTGGATCCAAGGAAGATCAGTAGATGGAGGTAGTAATATTCCAGGGAGGTCAAAGTGACAGACAACAGACTGAAAAGCAGATTGCTTTCCCTTGTGCACCTGTGTTCTCCACCATTTTACATGCCTTGTGTAAGATCATAGAACTGAAGTTGCAGTATGAACACAGGAAAAAATCCCTCAAATTTTATGAGGTTTACATTCTCTCCATGGTTGAATGGGAGTTTTATCCAAAAAATTAAGTTCAATCTTACTAAATAAATAATGTTTTGTTGTGTAATTATTGAGTTCATGGACTAGGATTCTTCCTTGTTTTAAACTTTCATGGCAGGAATAAATGGTCCCTCATGAAACTCAAAACATTTTTAACAAATAGAAGAAAGGAAGAGGTACTTGTGGTAGCAGCTTACCTGAAATACTAAAGCAAATAGAATTTGATCATAAATGTCTTACTTAGACTATTAATCTAAAAAGTGTGACTCCATTTAGAATGAGTTGAAATTGTGTGAGATAATAAAAAAATAATTCTGATTCCTATTATCTGACTGTTCATGTGCAGTCCTGAGAATTAGTATTTTGTGAATTACAGTTTTCAGCGCAATAAAAACAACGGAGGCTCTGATTTCAAAACCCTGAAGTTCCAATAGGCAGCCACATGCTGCTTTGTCAAGCAATTGTCATGTCAGTACCTATGTAGTCAACAGGACAAAGGCATAATTAATATTCTCTCTTTTTAAAATTCTACGCCTTAGCAACTCAAGAGGATGAGACAATTAATATACTAATTACAGATTTTCTTCATTCTCTTTGAGGACTCCAGGTCAAGCAATCTTCAGATTTACCTACTGGTAAATATTCTTTTCCCATTTCTAATTGCATAAAGACAAAGGATGACCAGGGGAACAGGATTTCTGTCTCAGATTGAATATACGAGGCCTGTTTGCTTAGGCTATCTTTTACCTTAACTCCACCTGAAAGACTTTATCATGCTGAATGAGGTAATTCTTTATCCCGTTTGCTGTTTCCCCAACTGCTGCCATCTTTGTTTACAGTGGGCTGCAGTGGTGTTGAGTAACTTCTAGTTACCATGTGATCCCATGCCATGTGATCCCACATTTGCACCAGCAGTTTGTTTCCTTGTAATGCCCTGCTCCTCGATCTCCTGATTAGTCATGGTAGTAAATACCTGTAACTCTTAAAGGCTCGTTAAAACAAGCCTTGAATAATTCTCACACTCAATTCCTCTGCACTACAGGGAAAATTGGCCACTTTGTTAGGACCACATTGTGGCATACACATGATTCATTCCTTCATTAATTGATTAAACACTTATTAAATAATTCATAATATGTAAACATACTGTGTGCTAAGTAGGCAGAGCCTCCTAAAGACCATGCATATTACTTGCAGCTGTATTTGAATTGCCCCTCACTTTGACACTGTAAGATTCCCTGAAGACTGATGCTGAATTGTATTTAGTTTTATGTTGGGGATGGGAAGATAGCTCAGTAGAACAAACGTTGGCCTTGCAAGTGCAAGGGCCTGAGTTCAGTCCCTGGTTCCAAAAAAGTACTGTGATCACTGTCCATTCCTGGCATGGAAAACATACCAGGCATTATTAAATAAATACGCTAAAGTCATATTTTCCTTAAGTCATCAATGCAAAGTAGCATCCCTTGAAAGCTGTATTAAAAATCATATTTTCAATTTTGTAAAAAATTAATGTATATTGATCATAAGATTTATTTATTTTTTTATTTAATATTTTTATTGTTTAAATTTAACAATGGTTATATTACATATTTTCATCATCAGATCAGTTTAGATTAATACATATAGGTATATAAGATTGATCAAACAATTAAACATTTACCCTTCTAAATCAACATTACTTTTTTTTTTCTCTTTTCCCCTTTCTTTTCTTTGGAAGTTGACATATTGCATGTTGTCCTCACAATCATTCTACAGAGTACAATGTGTGGGCATGGCCCACCTCCCTATTGATGTTGCTTAGAAAAAAAAAGGGAAAAGAATATATTTCTCTTTGGACTAAGAGGAAGCAGATACATACACAGTCAAATGTTCTGTAATTGTAGTGGGCTACCAGTGAACCTTGTGATGTTAGAGGCTATTGAATATAAGCCTCCTAAAGCTCATCTCACCAATCTACCTCTGCGTTTCATGCATTGTAATTAAGCTTTTTTTTTTTTTTTATCCTTGCTGGGTGGTCAAGGGCAAGTCGAAGCAAGACCTGTATAACAAAACATTATTATTATTATTATTATTATTATTATTATTTTGGATCTTCCAGGGTCAAATCCCCTCAGGATTAAGTTTGGGACCGTAGACAGTACTTTGTAGAACTGTTGTTAGTGTCAGCCTTTGGGACGAGTCACGGCCATTACTTGGCCATTTTGCTTTCTGTGAAAGCCTGAGAGAATGTTTTCTCTGGGTGACTCTCCTTAGACACACTGCAGTTCATTCATCCCTTTCCTCTGAGGGCCCATAATCTCCTTGACCAGAAAATTTGAGACACCTCTGAGTTATAGGATATTACAGCACAAGTTCTCTTATATCCTGGGTCCTTATTGACCATGAAGGGCTAGGGCCAAAATATTGGCTATCCTCATAGCCCTTCTTTTTCTCCAATTTTTGGTCTGTTAACTTACATTTTTAACCCTCCAGCAGAAAAGCTTTGTGATACTATTACTCTATAACATAGGTACTTGAGCTTATCATCACTGGCTTTCTGAGTATCAAATATCTTTGACTTAGCTTGGAAATGATATTTTCTGACCATCATTGATATTCTAATAACTTTCCAAACAATGTAATATAAGCAGTTGCACAATTTTGACACAGATATTTGGAAATTCAAGGAAATACAAGATTGTAGCCTGTCAAGAATATGGTATTTGGCCCAGTCTCTTATTTTCAAGTACTACTCTTGAGAGAATGACAGTAACTGAGTTTACACCAGGAGCAATACATATCAAAAAGACAAGAGTGACATGTATTTCAAACATAGCTTTAGTGCTACATTGTGCTATAATCAATATGCTGAACCTTTTGAAGTTGCTTGAGACCAATATCTGTTTTATCCTGTGTACATAAGTGTATGGTTTTGCTATTGATATGTTTTCTGATTTGTCTGCTTCTAGTCACTTCATTGTTTAGTCCATAACACATTCAGCTGTGTTATGCCCTTAAGTTCTTATTTTCTTCTTTAAAGTTCTTATATTAGGGAGACTATATGATATTTACACATATAGGTCTGGTTTATTTCACTAATGAGTATATGTTCAATATACATCCATTTATATATGAAGTCCTCAAACTTATCATTCTTTATGGATGAGTAGTATTCCATTGTATAAAAATACCACTATTTTTTAACCATTCTTCAAATGATGGGCATTTTGTTTATTTCCAAGATTTGGCTATTACAAATTGGGCTGCTATAAACATAGGTGCACAGATATCGCTATGATATGATGTTTTCAGTTCTTCTGGGAAAATTCCCAGTAGGGGGATAGCTGGATTGAACGGAACTTCCAATTCTAGATTTGTAAGCATCCTCCACACTGCTTTCCATAATGGTTGCACCAATCTGCATTCCCACCAGCAGTGGAGAAGGGTTCCTTTTTCCCCACAGCCTCTCCAGCATTTGTTGCTGGGTGATTTCTTTATGATAGCCATCCTTACTGGGGTGAGATGGTATCTAAGTGTTATTTTGATTTGCATTTCACAAATAGCTAGCGATGTGGAGCATTTCTTCATGTATTTGTAGGCTTGCTGTATTTCTTTCTCTGAGAAGTGAGGGTTCATCTCCGATGCCCATTTCTGGATTGGGTCTTTGAATTGTGGAACCCTAATGGTTGTTAGTTCTTTGTAGATTCTAGATAGAAGACCTTTGTCTGAGTACTTGTTAGTTATAATCTTTCCGAAATTTGTGGGTCGTCTTTTCACTTTGTTAGTGATTTCCTTTGACATGCAGAAACTTCTTAGCCGGAGGAGGTCCCAATTATTGATGCTTTCAAGTGTTAAACGTGCAATTTGACTTCCGTCCATGAACTTTTTGCCTACTCTGATGTCTTCAAGATTTCCTCCCTCTTTCTTTTCCAGGAGATTTAATGTTTCACTTTTAATATTTAGATCTTTAATCCATTTTGACTTTATTTTCGAGCACTGTCATAGACTAGGGTCAAGTTTTAGTTTTCGGCATGTAGAGAGCCAATTTTTGCAGCACCATTTGTTAAACAAGCTGTCTTTCGTCCAGTACACATGGTTGGCCCCTTTGTTAAAAATAAAGTGCCTGAGTGTGTTTGTATTTGCTTCTGCATCCTCTAGTCTATTCCATTGATCTTCAGGTCTATTCTTTTGCCAATACCATGCTGATTTTATGACTGTAGCTTTGTAGTATAACTTTAGGTCAGGAATTGTAATGCTTCCTGCCGTTCCTTTATTGCTTAGAATTGTCTTTGCAATTCTGGGTCTTTTTTGGTTCCAAATAAATTTTTGGAATGACTTTTCTAGCTCTGTGAGGTATGTCAGTGGTATTTGGATAGGAATTGCATTAAATCTGTACAACAATTTAGGGAGTATGGCCATCTTCACAATGTTGGTTCTTCCTATCCAGGAGCAGGGAATATCTTTCCATTTCCTAAGATCTTCTAAGATCTCTTTTTTCAGAGTAATATAGTTTTGATTGAAAAGGTCTTTTACTTCCTTAGGTAGGTTGATTCCTAAGTATTTCATTTTCTTCGGTGCTATCATAAAAGGTACTATTTCTCTAATTTGTCTCTCAGTGTGTTTGTTATCTATGTAGAGGAATGCCACTGACTTTTTTGTGTTGACGTTGTAACCTGCTATGTTACTGAATTTGTGTATTAATTCCAGTAGCTTTTTGGTGGAGTTCTTTGGGTCTTCTAAGTAGATTATCATGTCATCTGCAAATAATGAAAGTTTTACTTCTTCTTTACCTATTCTTATTCCTTTTATTTCTCTTTCTTGTCTAATGGCTGTAGCTAGTGACTCCAGAACTATATTGAATAGAA
>PVJA010004289.1:0-45459 GCA_004027025.1 Myocastor coypus
TAAGTGAGTCTAATTCATTATCCACTTCCCCTCACTGACAGAAAACACTCCCCCCACACACACATACACACCAGGTGGAGGGAGAGAGAGAGAACAAAAGAACAAGCAAATAACAACAAAACAACCTTGGTGGATTCCACCATTAGTAGTCCTAGAAAGATAGGCTGAGGAGATAGCTCAGTAGAATAAATTCCTGCCGGGGCAAGAGGAAGGTCCTGAATTCAATCCCTAGTACTGAAAAAAAAAAAAGTCCTAGAAAGAAAATTTTCCAGTTTGAGCACCATAGAATGTAGGGATGTTTTGAGATAGTTATCTCTTTCTTCTTTTTTCTCTTAGCTTTATCTAATTTTATCTATTTTTCTGTCCTAAGGTAAATTTTGTTTTATTTTGCACTCTGCCTCTTATTTATTTTCTTCTTCTATTTTCCTATTCTCTTTACCTTCAAATTTGATTGTTTTAGTTTGTTATTGTTAGTTAGACTTTACTGATATTTAACCTTTACTTTACTCTGTATTTTTTGTTGTTGTTGTTGTTGAGGGCAGAGTTGTTGGTTTTAGTTCTATTTTTATAAGCATAATCACTTAGGTAATAGTGCTTCAATGGGGAAATAACTCACACAACAAGTGCTCATAGGTAGAACCATAACTTTCTAGGAAGTGATAGAGTTAGAGGTTTTGATCACCAGCTGGCGTGACTGATGTCTATCTAGACTTTCTTGGCACACTGTCTTTTGTGGAAGTAGGTCAGCTAGGTTGTTTTGTCTTTATCCTGAAGCCTGGTCTCTAACAGATGTGTCTTATGACATAGTTGTGATACATTTTTAGTTCTATCTTCATGTAATTAAAGGGCTAGCCCTATCTTACTGCCTTTAAAATTTTTACTTAGCTTATCTGCCTATACTATTCTCTGCTCTGTGATGTATCCCAAGCTGGCATTTGGGAGCAAGGGGTAATTATTCTCCTGGCTACTTCAGGCTGAAGGGAATTATAATTGTGTTTGGAAATCAGTGATACTTTGTAGAAGATCTATGTGAAGACCCTCAATAGACCTCAAACATTGTTGTATTGACTGTGTGTATAGCTTTAATTCTAGAAGAGATAAGGCCAAAGAAAGAGTATATATTGGCCAAACAATAAGCTGAAGAAGACTATTAACCAACAATTTTATTTTTCTGCTGGGAAGAAACAGAAATAGCCTTCCACAAGGGAGATAAGGAGAATGTATAGGTAATTTCAGAACCTGAGATGACCTTAACCTGTGATCTAATATCTCAAACAGCCTTTGAGCTATTAGCAGAGGTATTAGGAATACAGGAACAACATTTAGTTGTTCTAAATGTGCAAGTATTCCCTTTATCCTGCAGCCAAATCCAACTGGTTTTGGATGCCTTATCTCATAATTTTACTTTTTTATTCAGGAGAGACAGAGCAGTGAAGGTGTTACTTAAAGCCTATTGAGTATAGGTTGACAAGGGCTCAAGGTATTGTATGACATCCACTAATCTTAGGAGCACTGATGCTGTAGATGAGGAAAGTTTGAAGATATGTCAGTGTTTCTGACACTCCTCCCTGGTAACTGCACCAGTCTCAGGGTGTTTCAGCTTATCACTTTAGGGCATAGCCAGGACCGTAAATTATCCTACAGAAGAAGTGACATTGAATGCTTCCCATCTAATTTTAGTACAAGTGAGCCAGTACTGTGTATGGTCATTTTATGTTCTCAACTTAAATTTAACACTATTTTAACAAAAGAATGCATACAAGAGAAACAAAGCATAAAAACAAAGTCATTTTCGGCTACCTTTTAAAGATTCTTGAAAGGTGAATACGAGCACAATTATAGATGTTGTTACCTAGAATCAGTAAGTAATTAAGAGTGCGTCATGACTGACAATTATAAAAAGAGGGTGGTTAGTAATGTATTAAGAAATAATTATCACATAATAATAATTCTAAAAAGTACTTGAGTACTTATGTCTTCTTTTATGATTATTTTATTTTATTGTAGGACCTGACTTTCAACTTAAAAATTCAAAGGATAAACTCATTCCAAGGCGGGATGGCTCTGTGGTCTAAAGCGCCTGCTTAGGAAGGCTTGGGCGGCTGCACGGACCGCAGTTCGATCCCTGGCAACACATGTTGTGCCAGCCCTGCCCTCACGGCAGGCTGAGCTGGCCATGAAAAGATAGATAAATGGACAAAAGTTCTGAAACAAGGAAAAAAAAAAGATAAACTCATATCACAGAAGAGGTCAGTGGTATTCCCGAGTAAATTTTCTCACAGTGAGAAAAACATGACTGCGATCAGGTAATCAGTAGTCTTCTTTTGCTATCTGTGTCCATGTGTGCTTGTGTAATTGCTCATCTGTAGCTGTTCATGTCTAATAAAATATCTTTCTAGATTTAGTGTGTATTATATCTTTAAATATACATATATATTCATACATAATTGTGACATTCACATACAGACATAAATTATATATTAAATATAGGGAAAACTAGTATTTCACCATTGAAGCATATGTTTAAGCTTTGAAACACACCTCTGTGATTCTTTAAAGGAATAAAAATAATACAATGTGTTTATACTGTAAGTCGAAACTGTTTCCCACAGTCCCTCTCTCTCTGGTTCTGTATTAGCATTGCCTACAAAGAGGCTCGTGAAATCCTGAGTTCGGAGTTAAAGCCCCAGCCTCTGCTTGCTGCGTTTCCCACTTCTGTTAGGTGAGAGACAAAGAGGACCAGCTTCTCCTGACTTCCTCCCCTTCGCTGCCTCACTTTTCCCTCACTTCTGCCGACCCAGTGACTACAGGCTTCCGGGAAGCCCTGGGGGTAGCAGCTCCCTCATGAGAATCTGCCCTGCCCTGAGTGCTCTGAGCGGGCCAGGGCATTAGGCAGCCTGCGGAGGGATTTCTGTCAGGCGCTCTTCCTGCTAGACCTGTCCACTCATCTCCTCTTATAAGTATATACAGTGTACTTATTTCAATCTCTGACTTGCAATGCTTATATTGCTTCTGATTTTTCAATAAATACAATTTCAAGAAATGAAAACAGGAACTGGCTTATGAAGAAGTCTATTCTTTCAGTTTCCATCTGGATAATGAGAACACGGTTTGTTCTTTAGAAAACTCCAAAGCAAGCTTTAGAGACTAGAGGAGGTATGCTCATTATTTTCAGGTCAAAAAGCAATAGAAGGCAAATAATTTCTTATATTGTAGATTTAGTAAACAGTAATTCCCACTGAGACTTACCCAAGAACTACTATCATATTTTAAGTGATAGTCATTTTTAGGAGAAAAAGTAATGCCAAGTTTTGTTTAATTTTGTGATCAGTTAATATGCATTAGACAGTGTATACATAATTACAGCAATATTGAAAGACTATAGCAGCACAAGAGTGTGGTCTGTTTTATATATTACACTCACAGAATCATATGTAATTTATTTTATAGAATCCAAAACAGCGAAGCATATATGAGTGCTTGAACAAAATTCTGGAAAGTACTTGCAATAAACTACATATTTATAAATTTAGAATATCATAAGATAAATTCCTTAGGCCTCATGCCTATGTAGTTTATGAAGTCTAAGGAAACTATCACTTTGTATGAACAGGACTTTTCCTCTTTGCTACCTACCATAGGAATGCAAGATTTCAAATATATAAGCTTTATATTTTCCTCACAGTGTGGATTGAATTAAGGGTGTTAATAACTCTTACAGTAATTCTGCTGGTATGGGGTCTTTTGCTGCCAATTGTTTTTTTTTTTTTTTTTTTTTTTTTGTCTTTTTGAGACAGGGTCTTGCTATGCAGTTGAGGCTGGTCCTGAGCTTACTTTTGTAGCCTAGGCTGGTCTCGAACTCGCACCAATCCTCCTGCCTCAGCCTCCCGAGTGCTGGGATTACAGGAGTGCGCCACCATGCCCGGCTGCTGGCAATTGTTTTGAAGTAAATTTTCTGTGATGTTATCTTCCACCGATGAGAAAATAATAAAAACCTTGAAGCATTGTCAAATTTTCTTTCTTTCTTTCTTTCCTTCTTTCTTTCTCATTCTTTCTTTCATGCATTTAGGATAGGGAATGCAGGGTTTACAGGGTATCACTGTGTACACTGGACTCATAGTGATTCTCCTGCTTGCAGCCTTCCAAGTGTTGGGATTATAGCGGGGGGTGCCACCATGCCTAGTCTTAACTG
The DNA here is from genome assembly GCA_004027025.1 of Myocastor coypus. Classification (NCBI taxonomy): domain Eukaryota; kingdom Metazoa; phylum Chordata; class Mammalia; order Rodentia; family Myocastoridae; genus Myocastor; species Myocastor coypus. The sequence continues at coordinate 4,193 of PVJA010004289.1, forward strand.
CCATGTCAGCGCAGGAGGAATCTAACCCTGACGTCTGCACTCTGCCAAAGCAGGCGCTTTAGTCCGCTGAGGTCTCAAGCTGGTCCCAAGATTTTCTTTATTAAAAGTTTTTCATGAGTAAAGCAATATCAGCAGAGAGGCTAGGGAGACAGCTCAGCAGACTGAGCGCCGGTTTAGGCTAGTATAGGGACCAGGGTTCGATCGCTAACACCACATGACACACTGGCCCTGCCTCTAGGTTCCTTAGGTGCACTGAGCCAGCCAGGAGACGGGATATGGTGGTGCACACCTGTAATCCAAGTGCTGGTGAAGCTGAAAATAGGAGTTTCACTTTAGGTCCGAGTTGTATAGTGAGATCCTGTAGCAAATGCATTTTTTAAAAAAATCACTTAGGATCAGCCAAATAGCTCAGTGGATTAAAATACCTGAAAGGGCTGGTGGTTTGATTCCCAGGCCTGCTGTGCTGGCCCCGCCCCCACGGTGTGCTGGCACGGTAGTTGAGGCTGGGCATGGTGACGAATCCCTGTAATCCCAGCTCTTGGGAGGCTGAAAACAGGAGAATTATCATGAGTCCCATCTAGTAGTGAGAACACTACTGTGGACCATTCCCTAAAACCAAAAATAAATAAATTAATAAATAAAGCCAAAGAAATTTAATAAAGCTATAATTTATATATATCAATGTTATGCTTTATATATTAATATATTTATATTTAAATAGATAAATATATATTAAGCATATTTTGTTAGACACGCAGAGCTACAGATATATAATTATACAAGCTCATGAAAGCACACATAGCAGAAGATGGGAATTCAATAGTAAGGGTCTTCTGGTCTCCATCATTTATTTTCTCATTATGAGTAAATTGAATTAGTAATATCATTTACCTTTCATATGCCATAGATTTATGTTTTCTGCATGTGGCTTGTGTCACTTGCGGCTTGTCTTAGTTTCAGATGGACATTATTGTAAGGAGAAAATGAATGTGTAGGAGGGATTGAGATTCACTATAGACCTCCAGTTCCCCGATACATTCAAACCTCTTTTCTACAAAACAGGTTCTGAATATGCTAAGAGTAGTGCAACATTTTATGACAATGTGTAAACAGGGACATTTTCCGTGTAACAATACCTATCTTAATGTTTGGAATTTGGGAATGCTATTCATTGTGCAAAAGGGATTTTGAAGACAGATTAAACTAAGAATCTTACAAGGCAGCAAACACTTTAAATTATCAAGTGCACACTAAATACAACCACAAGTGTGTTGGTAAGAAGGAATAAGGGAGACATTTGGGAGAAGTACGCAAGGGCTGAGTAAAGCAAAGCCCTTCATGAGTTATTTTGAAGCTAAAGAATGGAAGAAGTGCAGCTGTAGATGCCAGGAAAGAAATGGACAGGGGTTCTCCTGTGGGGCCACAAGAGAATGAGCAGAACTTTCAATACTGATTGCTCTTCAGCTAAATTTACTACCCAACTTTGGACTTAGCAAGATGTGTCATGGTAAAGTGTAGATAATGAACTCATAGGTTGGTTAAGTAGAAGCATATGTACTCACAAATATTCATGTAATCAAGTGATAATTAGTACTAGAAGATAAATGTTATTGTTTAGAAGCACAATTTAGGGTAATAGTGTACTATGGAAGAGACGAGTAAATTATAGATATGCAGTAATAAACAGTAGTAAATGAAATTATAGTAAGGGCACACATTATCAACAAGGAGCCATCATAAAACAGTATCTGAAAAGATTTCCAGAATAAAGGTTTTCTTGCCATCAGTGAAGTTTCTACAGTCAGTGGGTGGAATACGATCTACCAAAAGCTAATGGAAACTTTTGCTCGATGAAAGAAAGTCTATTCTAATGACAAGGAACTACTATTATGCAAGTCTATATTTAGGTTGATAAGGATGGATTGCATATAGTTTTCAAAGGATGCCAATCTAAAATTTTCACCATTAAAGTAAGATAGGTCAAAGTTATTTGGATATTAAGTCATCAATTCAACTGTTAGAGTAAATGTACATTAAATATGAGTAAGACATATAGAAAGAAAATAAACCTTCTTTGTAATAGTGAAATATAAAACTGGGTCCAATACCAGAAACAATGTATGAAACTTTGAGGAAAACTTTCATTTTGAAATTTTGAAAGTCCAACGATGAGAATAGAATGGGACACTTAACCTTATGTTTATAATAGTTTGGACAAAGCCTGAAAACCACTGTTGAACTGAAATGGATAAAAGCATTGTATTTATGGAACACACTTATTGTGATGTTAGTAAGGAAACAATGATAGAAATATAGTACTTCTTGATAATTTATACATTAGCAGCATATTATTGGTTACTTTTTGGCTAAGTTTAACTTCTTCTTGGAAAAAAAAATACAATTTGTACCCCACACTTTAATAGAAATACACAGAAAAGGACCACCACAGATTTGCACTGAGTCACATCCTTCAAAATAAATAAGTTGGACTGGAGAGATGGCTCAGCAGTCTAAGCTCCTGCCGGGAAAGCACAGGACCTGGGTTCAGTCCCAGTGGCCACCAGAACCCGGCATGGTGGTACATACCTGAAATCCCAGGGTTGGGGATGCTGAGGCAAGAGGATCACTAAGAGTCTGAGCTGTGTGGTAAAACCCTATACCTAGTAAATAAATAAATAAAATATCATAAGATAAATAAATAGTCTACAAAATTAGAACCTAAGTTTATTTGCTGGTAGCCTTTCTTACTTATATTACTATCTCTTCTTTCCCTCCTGCTTCCTCCTTTCCTTTCCTTTTTGAACTGAAATGAACCCCTTAGAGTTGTATGTTTACAGTCATCTTATTTTGATCTTGTTCTTGCTTACAAAATGGAAGCATTTATTATTAATGGATTAAATTTTGCTATTGGCCTGGTTTCAAGTTATTTTTTCTGGATACAAGGAAATAAAATCCTTAAGGTTGTAAAAATGCAAATTGGCTCTATATACTATTTTGGAAATAGACAATTCATGGTATTAACCAAAAAAAGTCATGATTAGGGAAACCCACTCAGGAACCCCCCCTGTCTCTCTCTCTTGGACAGGAGCTTTCTTTCCCTCAATAAATATGTTCTGCTCATTAAAAAAAAGTCATGATAAAACAGATAGATCTGTAATTGTAAACCCCATGGATTCAGCTGGCTTAATACATGTAAGAGATATCTTATTAAAGTTGGGATAAATTCTCTCTCTGGATTTTTAGTTTCTAGCAATGCTGTGAAGATTAATTCCAAAAGAATGAGATTCAACTTTACTTAGCTTAATTTCTCTTATTGCTGGATGTAGAAAATATTGAAATTTAGCATGGTTGAAATGTTGTTTTAGTTTTATCAGTAATTTTCATATATATGGTGATCATGTTCCTCATAAGGAAATTAAACCTATATGTAGTATGTATTTATTAATTTTTTTCTCCCAAGCCCTTCCCCTCCCTTCAGTCCTTCTTTCCTGCATTTACAAAAGCTTTGTACGTTTTTCCTTCCATTCTCTTTTTTTCTACTTTCTTTCATTCCTTTTCCTCCTTTTCATTCAAACATTTCTTCCTACATTTCAATATTTATCATCCATTTTGATTCTTATTTGTGCTTTTATTTTCTCACATAAAAGAAACAATGTGATATTTAAACATGTGTGTGTCTGATTTATTCCACTTGAAATTATTGTGTCAAGGCACACCTACTTACCTAGAACTCTCTCAAGTTTATCCCTCTTTATGGAAAAGTAGTACCTCACCGAATATAAAATCCATATTTTCTTCATTCATCTACTGGTGGACATCTAGGCTGTTTCCAAGATTTCACTCTTGGAATCTTTGCTACTATAAACCTGAGTGTGCATATATCACTGGAATATTTTTAGCTCTTTCACAAAGGCATCAAAAAGGGGAATGACTAAGTCAAAAAGAATAGCTAGTTTCATTCTTTTTTATTTTTTTTCCTTTTTTATTGTTTAAATTTAACAATGGTTATATTACATATTTTCATCATCAGATGTTTAGATTAATACATATAGGTATATAAGCTTGATCAAACAATTAAACATTAACCCTTCTAAATCAACATTATTATTACTCATTCTTTTTAAAAAAAAATCTGTTTACGAAGTTATTTATTTAGTACAGGGTCTCACTACGCAGCTTGGACTTCCAGTGATACTCCTGTCTCAAGCCCCCAGCATGGGATTACAGGAGTGCACCACCAAACCCAGTTTCTTTGGCTGGCTCAAGCCCTGCTGCTTGCTGTTGCCAGACTGGGGCTTAGACTGCTAAGCTATCCCCATAGAAGTACACCAACTCTACACTTTCTCCAGCACAGGAAAAGGGTGCCCTTTTCTTCACCTATCATATATTCCAACAGATTTTGTGTTACTATATTAATATTTGGATATGTGATCAAGTTTGATTTTAGGTTATTTCACAGTGAAAGATATTTCATTTGGCATGTGCAAAGCCAGTTTTCCTAAAACTATTAAGCAATATATCTTTTTTTTTTTTTTTTTTTTTTTTTTTTTTTTTTTTTGTGTATTTTAGGGAAGGATCTACAAGGTGTTCAGGGTCTCACTACTAGATCAGACTGTAGTGATTCACCTGTTTACAGCCTCCTAAGAGCTGGGATTATGGGTGCGCACCACCACACTCAGTCTCAATTGCCAGTGGGACTGGTACAACAGGCCCCAGAATAGGACACCTATCTTTCTTCCAGTGAATGTTTTTAGCCTCTTTGTCTAAGATAAGATGGCTTTGCATCTGTGAAGTTGCTTCTACATCACTATTCTGTTCCATTATCCTCAGGCCTATTTTTTCTACCAGTACCATGCTAAATATATAAGAATAGATTTCTAGTGTAATTTCAACTCAAGGTTTGGTATGCCCCATTCCTTTATTTTATTTTATTATTATTATTATTATTTTTTTTTTTTTTGCCTAGAATTAGTTTTGTCATTCTAGGTCTCTTTGGTTCTGAATAAATTTTGACTTGTTGCTTAGGTCTGCGAGGTATCCTGTTGGTTTTTTAATCAGGCTTCCATTACATCTGCATTACAGTTTGGAAGAATGGCAATTTCTCCATATTGATTCTGCCTACCTAAATATACCAAGGGGTATATTTCTATTTGCACTTTGGGTAGGTGCAAAGCTTTAAAAATGTAAAAATAAATTCACAAAATTGGGTGCATGTCATTTGTTTACATTATCAATCCTGGTAAGTTTTGTGTTGTGTAGAAGTAATTAAGTAAAAATGTTGTTGTATCATTTCAATTTTCAATAAAACGAGATTCTGCTTATAAAGTGATAGCTTCTATAGTCTTACACAACCATAACCATGCAAGGTACACATATCGCTGTAATGACTATCACTCTCCATTATCTTTTAGTGTAATTATATTAACTATCTTGGAAATAAAAAAAAATATATAATTTTTATCTAACAATAATGTGTTATTTATACATATGTGTTATTCATATTTAAATATTATATTTTGATTGTTTCCCCTTCTCTTGCTACCTTTCAGTGTTGATTTTATTTTACTTAGAATCATTCAGAAAAAAAATAAGTTCCACTGAAGAACACAAAAGCGCTATAAAAAGATAAGACAGGCAAGAACATTAGCTATTTTAATTAATTTTCACTGAGTTAAGAGAAGAAGATAAAGTCACCTAAATATTAGTATTTCCAGAAGCTTATACAGGAGAAAAACATAACTAGTAATTTGTAATCAGGTGAGGGTAGTTTTCTGTTTTCCCTTTTAATCTTTTTTTTGTTTTGTTTTTTCTTTTTTGAGACAGGGTCTCGCTATGCAGTTGAGGCTGGTCCTGCGCTCACTTTTGTAGCCCAGGCTGGTCTCGAACTCGCACCAATCCTCCTGCCTCAGCCTCCCAAGTGCTGGGATTACAGGCGTGAGCCACCACGCCCGGCTTCCCTTTTAATCTTGATGAATAAGATCATTAAATGAAACATAATTTCAGTTATACAGAATTTTATTACTTATTTTTACTCACATAAGATGTACGTTATTTTTTATTTTTTAAAGAGAATAGAAGTAATTTTAGAAACAGTAGAAACAATACAGACTTTCAATGGGCTGTGGAGGTAGCTCAGTGGAATAAGCACTTGCCTGGCAAGCGCAGGGTCCTGAGTTCAATCTCCAGTTCTGAAAAAAAAAAAAAAAAAAAAAAAAAAATACAGAATTTCACTCAACAAAATGATGCAAAATTTAGAAATGGCTAACTACCTAAGTCATCTGTGCTTTTGGAAAAATTGCCAAACAATAAACTGTAGAAGCTAGTAATACACCATATTAGTGAATTCAAGAAGATTTCAATATTTGCTATATAAATTCACTTTAATTCAAAGTTCTAAATGATCTAAGTTACTGGAAAGTGAACAATAAGTGTATATTTACAATTGAAGAGAATCACTGTCATAAATTGTAACATTTTTTTGAGTTTCAAAGTAATTATTCCATTGTTTCAAATGATTAATTAGGACCATTTCAAAGGATTAAAATGTTTTACTCAAGCATGACAAGATCAAAGATAAATGAACCTTTAGAACCCCTATTCTTAATAGAATTTTCCTTTCAGAGAAAAGGAAAACTGATTCTATCATAAAAACTATTCCATTTAATTGTACATTTGAATACATAGTCTCTGAACATACATTCCCTTGAATAACTTAGGTGACTGATAAATGTACCATTAATATTGTCAACTTTCATTTGACTCTATGTCATTGAATATTTCTCTGGATATTTAAATAGTACATTGCATAGCAACTCTAAATATCTATATTTTAAAAATAACAAGAAAAATAGTTTTTGAAATGTTTGAAAAAATTTCACATACTATTTTTAAACTACAGCACTTCATAATAACAGCAGATTTCTGTAACATAAGAACAAATGACAAGGGGCTGGGCAGATAGCTTCATGGCACAAGTGCCTGCCAGGCAAGTGCATGGTCATGAGTTCAAACCCCAGTGCCAATAAATAAATAAATAAATAAATAAATAAATAAATAAATAAATGACATACTACATGAAGCCTTTGTTATTTTTCTCTCATTGTTGTGATGTAATACCCATACTCAAAATTAGGGAAGGAAAGGCTTATTTAGCTCACAGTTAGTGGAGGTTTCAGTTCATACTCACCTGGTTCCAAGGCAGAGTGGCACATGGCAAAGAGCAGCCAATCCTAGTGACAGAAAACAGCAAAGAATCAAAGGAAGAGCAGCTACTGAAGCAGGGCACATACCTCTTTCCCTTCCATACATTTGCATGCAGATTATTTGCTCCAGGGAAGGTGTAGCATGCACACCCAGAATCCCAACATTTGGTCGTGAATTAATTGTAAACTCTGGAAGCTGCCCCACGGCTGCATGACCATTTAGGGTGATCTCTAGACACAACCTATAACACTTGAAGCCCAGCCTTTGGTGTGTCCTGTTTTGGTTTTATTGTCCAGAGTTGCTTTTGTTACTTCGATTCTTTTCTGGTTTTATATGACTTTTAGTATTGTTTTCCTTGTTTCCGGTTTTGTGAACTTTTGGACAGTTTTCCCTGGTTTTATGAGAAAAGCTATTGCTATTTCCCTAGTGCTGTGATAAATACTTTTGCTGACTGAAATTTGATTGAATCTTCACAGCAATTTTGGAAACATGGTCATTTGAGAATATGCAATTCTCAATGGCCTATTCCTAAACGGGAGATATGGTCCCATTTCCTGATGTTCACTTTGATATCTCTTTTTAGACAACTATATTTTAAAATCATTCTTGCTGTTGGGAATCAACTCAGAACCTTGTACTTTCCAGGTGGCACTTGGTCTTACTATTGTAATTTTTATTTCATATGTCTCACTTTATAGTACAGTAAATTCAAAATGGATCAAAGATCTAAATGGCAAAACAGAAACAGAAGAAATACTGGAAGATCGAATAGTTTAAACTCTTGAATTTCATGAGTACAAGAATGATTGTCTCTATGGAGCTCCAACTGCAAAAGAAATTACTAAATCAAAAATTAATAAATGGCATGATAACAAATCACAATGCTTCTGCTCATCAAATAAAATAACTAACAAAGTGTAAATAAAATTTATAGGATTGTAGCATAAACCTTCCAACTATTTCTCTAACAAAGGACTAATGCCTGCAAAATATGAAGATCACAAAAAGTAGACTAAAAGACCCAAGCAAAATTATGAAATGAATAGCAAATTTTGAAATGTACAAAGGCAAATGAATACATTAAATACTATTCAACATTGTTGGCTATAAGACAAATGCAAATTAGAAAAAAAGTAAGATTCCATTCCGTTCCAAATATAATGAGCATCATCAAGAAATCAAGCAACAAAAAATGCCGGCAGGCTTTAAACAAAAACCTACAACATGTGGTGTAATGGAAACTAGTACAACGTTATGAAAATCAGTATGGAGATTTCTTACAAATTAAAAACTAGCAATTCCATTTTGACCCAGGTGTATGCTCTCTAGGTATTATCCCCAAAGAGCTAATAACATCATATTACAAAAATATATAGACATCTATGCTCACAGGAGAACAGTTCACAATAGATAAATCATGAAGTAGATTCTATGTCCATGAAAAGACGAGTGGAGGGAAAATCTTGTATTTATGCTATTGGTATACGACTTTGCCATACAGAAAGTTATAGTGGAGTCATTTTTAGGACAATGATTAAGTGAAATAAATAAAACAAACACAAAGTTGAAAAAATATTGCATGGCTTCACTTACAGGATAAACACATGTTATATATGAAGATCAAGGAAAAGATAGGTGGTTATGAGGGACGTAAATTCTTCCAATAAGAAAAGGGAGACAAGAGAAAGAGGGAGAAGGTGATGAAAAGCCACTGCCTATGGTGTGCATATACCAACCCCCCATGAGGACTGCAACCATTATGTTTACAATAATAAATATGACAATAGTTTAAAACTAAAAAAATGAAAAAATGCCAGAGTTTGAGTTAAATTATCTACATTAGCTCTCTGAGAGATAAAATATGAAAGAAAAAACATTTAAAAAATACCTTCTATGCGGGTTGGCAAGAAATCTTAGTAGTCTAAAGTGCCTGCTTAAGCAAGCACACAGGGCCTGTGGTTCAGTCCCTGGCACCACGTGCTGTGCCAACCCTGCTCCTAAACCTGGCTGAGCTGGTCACAAAACCAAACCAACCTGTTATGTAAGAAAAGAGACCAACTTTTAATTTTTATTTATAATTTTTATTTATTCATATGTATCAAATATTCATATATATATATATATATATATATATATATATATATATTTTAGGGAAGGGTCTACAGGGTGTTGAGTGTCTCAGTACTACAACAGACTCCTAGTGACCTACCTATATACAGCCTCCCAAGGGCTGGGGTTACAGGCATGCTCCAGCACATCCAGTCTCATCTGCTGTCTCAGCATGCCCTGGGGACAAGGCCAGAACAGTGGATCAGGAGATCAAATCCCTGGACCATGCACCTTCTTGCAGGCACTTTAATCCACTAAGCTATTTGGCTGGCCCTGAGACTAGCTTTTTATCTAAAATAATTTTAGTTGTATCTGGAGTTAATATGCTACATTTTGAAAGTTAGGTAGGTAAGGGGCCAGGGAGATTGCACAGTACAATAAGCACAAGGTCCTGAGTTCAATCGCTGCTATCACTAAAAGAATAAACCAATAAAATCTAAATAAATATGTAAACACACAAATAAATAAATACATAAATAAATAATTTAGGTAGGTAGTTACCACTTTTAACATGCATTGAGTGAATTTACTGTAATATTGCCAGGCAACCTCTTATCCTACTGAGCTATCTCCCCAGCCCTGGTGAAATCTCTGCTGAAAGTACTGCAATTCTTTCCTCTGTCATTCTACATTTACAACATAAATGCACAGTGAAGTACAAATTTTTCCTTTGATTGCCGTGTAAAAACCTGCGCTCATATCTGCCAAATAGCTTTCCACCCAGTGATGCTGACATATGATTAGAGTTCACAAGTTCAAAACCCATGTCTTCTCAATATCAAAGTCAAACACATCTCTATTTATTTATTTATTTATTTATTTATTTATTTATTTATTATTTTTTGAGACAGGATTTCTGTATGCAATTCAGTCTGGCTCAGTTTTGTAGCCCAGACTAATCTCAAACTTGCACCAGTCCTCCTGCCTTAGCCTCCCAAGTGCTGGGATTACAGGCATGTGCTAACATGCCCGGCTAAACACATCTCTTTAAACCATACTTGTTTACATATGATACTAAGTTAATTCTGTCTAACAAAATACAAATGTCCTGCTTGCAACTGGAAATGCAACAATTCCTTCTGCCCAAAATCTCAATAGTTCTGTTTTTCAAAAGAGAAAATCGAAAATATTCTAGGACTCAATGTAAACTCTTTTTATTAGCTTTAATTTTATTTGTTTTTAGTTTATTTCTGTTAGTATATGTTTGCAATGTAAGAAGTTTACAATCATCTTGCGGGTATGCACATAATATGGCATGTATCTTTTTAAATTTCCTTTTTTTCCTATCTCTCCTTCAAAATCTCTTGCCTTATTTTTATTCTTTCTTCTATTAAAAAAGAAAATTAATAAAATCCCCAAATATGATGGGCCAAATTAAATATTTCTGTCCTGAAATGAGGAATAAAGGATTAAAATTGTCAAGATTGTAGCAAGACCAAAACCAAGCGAGGCTCAAGTCCAGGAGCTACATGTCTGGGCTTCCAGTTCATAGTGATGAAATGTGGAGACTTACTATGGCCTTGCTATGTGCAAGCCACATGGCTGCTCTGTTGGGTAAAAGAATTGACTCCCTGCCATGTAAAGCAACGGACAGCACATAGACTTACATGGCAGGGATTCAATGTTCCTGACACCTCCACTTCTCAGAATCACAGCACACCTTCAGTTCCATCCTCACAGCACCAGCCACAGTGCTCACAAGATCATCTTGCCTGGCGTCTCAGGCTTTACTTTCAAATCTGGGTGGAAGCCTTCCAGACTCCAACAACTCTTCCATTCTGAATGCTAGTAAGATCATCATCATTTTGAAAGTGCCAAGGTTAGATGCCAGCTAGAGCGTTATCTGGGTATCTTTGGATCATGACTATAGCAGGCTCTGAATGCCTGGTTGGCTGGGCACAGTAAAGTGAATCCTGCCAATTCACTTAGAGACCCAGCTCAAGCGTTCAGAAGGCGTTCTTCTCAAATGAAAGGTTTACAATTTGATACCCTTGAACCTGCCCTGTGTGGGGCCTTGGTGATTCCTCAGCCCGTCAGCCATCTTCTTACTCCCATCAGAATCACTGTCTTTCTTTCTTTCTTTCTTTCTTTCTTTCTTTCTTTCTTTCTTTCTTTCTTTCTTTCTTTCTTTCTCTCTTTCTTTCCTTCCTTCCTTCCTTCCTTCCTCCTTCCTTCCTTCCTTCCTTCCTTCCTCCCTTTCTTCTCTCTTCTCTCTCTTTTTTTCTTGCTTGCTTGCTTTATCTTTTTTGCTAATCTCTCTAGTAGCCACATTCCCATTGTCTCCAGATTTACTCATGGTTCCTTCAGGGGCAACATGGAAGATTTTTACATTTCTCTTTTCTACTTTTTTTGTACTTACTTCTATTTACAAATCCATTTAAAGTAACTACCCCTGTCAAATCCCAATTTTGTGGCTGTTTTTATTCCACCAGATTATTTATCCAATCCCTTAATTTCAATCTCTTGCAAAATATTCAAGACATGGACAAAATGTAAATAAAGTTTAGGCAAAAGTATGTACAATGTATGGTCTCTAGTCCAGATGCTAATAGAGCCTAGCTTGGTTAATTTCTTAATATCTGAGCTAAAATGCCTGACAACCAACGTTAAGTGAAGACGGATTTATTTGTCACATGGTTTGTAGAGGTTTCAGTCCATAATGGCCAACCTCCAAAGCAGGGTGTTGTGGCAGAGAACCCTCGAAGAACAGGCAGTGGGGTTACATTTTGACATAGCATAAATTGGAAAGACAGACTTTTTCTGTCCTGGGAAGTCCATCCATATTGTAAATCTATTTGTCTTAGTTACTGTTCACTCCTTGCTGGGACAAATACCCAGATCTCAAAATGAAGGAAGGAAAGGTGGTGGAACAGCAACAAAATGGTGACAGAGGCAGCCAACCAAACAGGGCAGCAGAGAAACAGCTTTGTCTCTGTCTCTGACTCTTTTTATATTACATTCAGGCTCTTCGCCTAAGCCTCTCTGCCGTAGGCTACACCCATAATCCCAGAAGTACTTAAAACACATAATCCCAAGGATCATGGATCAAGTGTCAAACTCTAGATCAGTACTAAAACACATAATCCCAGTGACTCATGAGTCAAGTCTCAATCTATAGAAGTCCTCGCCCAGTGACTACATGAGGCTTTGGGGAGAAAGCTAGACATAAACCATAACACTATTGATTGGTGTCACCCACAACATGAATGGTACACCCGGAATTCTATCTAGCATTGCATTTTTAATCCCTGCATCATACACCCTGGATTCACTCACTCAATCTATGACTACTTGAGGCTTTAGGGAGAGATCTAGATACAATGGAAGACACTGCCTGTCTTCCTAGGCCCTCTTCTGAAATCTTGGTAGAAGCTTTCCCAAGCCCTCAACTCTTACATTCTCTGTTGCACTTTTAATTCTATGAAGGGCAGTAAAATAAACATGAAAAAGACAAGGATCATTTCATAACCCATAACCTGATTACAATGTGCCTTAGTGATCTGTTGTCATGGTGTATCAAGAGCTGGTAATGATGGTGAAATTTCATTTCAGCTCTCTAAAACAAGGATTGAGTAGACAGTGGATTCCGCAAAAAATAGATTATAACACAGGCAATTTAGCTCTACCAATTTTAACAAGAGGCAAAATTAGGTTCAGGGTTAAGCAATGAATTTTAAATAAACTAGAGCAACCATGCCTTCCCTGTTTATCCCTATGACAGAAAGGATCTTGAACTCTTCCCCTTCTTTCAATAGAACTCCAATAAAATTGAATTATGCAGCAAGATGATACAAATGTAATTTTAATTCTAATCAGTATAAGTTCACTTTATTAAAGTGAAAAGTTAAATAGCCATAATAGTTTGGATTATTTTGTTAAAATGTCATCTCTCTGCTAACCTCCATTTTTTACTTTTATTCCTAGTTGGCTTACATTACATGGCCACCACTTACACCTAGGAAGAAAAATTTGGGCAAAATACACATTGCCACATTGTGGCTATTGAGTAATAATCAGACTCATTTGTTATACGACATTCTATATAGCAACATATAAGAAGTTATTGACATTCAAATGCTAAAAGTATGTACATTAGCATAAAATCACTTGAAATGTGGCACAAAATAGACATGCTTTCATTATCAAACATGAAATGTACATGGTAATATTGAAGGACAGGTACTCTAAGCTGTAGATGGCAGTAGAGCTGCATTCTGATGAAAATTTAACAAAGCTATTGCTCATCTTTATCCTTCACCAATAACCCATTATTATTTTCCACAGTTTTATAGATAAATGCAAGATATATTAATTTGAAATATTAATTTGAAGACGTCTTACCAGTTAAAAGTAGACAACGTTCATTTGCATTTCCTTTTCTTTGACAGACTTTCCACAGGCAAATGCAGAAATAGAGAACGAAAGAGTTTTAGTCTTTTACATCTGATTTGTATTCCCAAAGTGCATGGTCTGGTAGTTGTGAGATAGACAGCAAGTTAATTGGGACTCATCCATTCTTTCCTTTAGTTAATTGAATACTCAGTGAGCTTTCAAGCATACATCCTATAATACCTATTGAACCTTTAAAATGTCTTTCATTTCTATGTAATCTGTGATGCTAGAGTTCAATAGAATTTACCTATTTCCATGTGTCTTACTCTCTAGTTTTCTATATGCACTTGTTGTTGCTGTTGTTTTGTCTTTTTAGACAGGGTCTCACAATGCAGCTCAGGCTGGCCTTGAGCTCACTTTTGTAGCCCAGGCTGGTCTTGAACTCACACTGATCCTCCTGCCTCAGCCTCCCAAGTGCTGGGACTACAGGCTTGTGCCACCATGCTGGGCTTCCTACATGCAGTTTTAAAGAGAACTTTTTCACAATAAGATTAGATCATGCAAGAGGATAGGAATTTGTTCATATTTTGAATAGCATCAAGAGTATAACAACAGTATGTGGTAGAGAAAAATCTCTAATAAATGAGTCTGTTAAAAAAACCAATATACTTCTAAGTGAACACACAATAAAATGAATAACAAACTGTAGTTAAATTGTTGCGCAATATTTGAGTGTAAATTAGCTACAGAACCAGCTTACTGAAATGTACATGTTAGTCACACTAGAAGGAAAAGCGAAGCATGTCTATCGTTTATCCAAGGGCGTTTTCAAGAAAGAAAGAATGAATGCATGAAATGAAGGAAAGAAAAACATAACAGCATTAAAAGTTGCATTTTTCTTCTTTTTGTCATAAAATAAAATCAATTGAAGTTAATTGCTGAAGTAAAGGTACCAATATAATGGCATTGAACGTTTGTGAGCACTTCTAGCTATAAGAAGGCAATATTAAAGTGTCACATTAAAGTGATGTGTTCTCAATGTTCCTTTTCATATTTCCACCAGAATATTGCAGGATTCTGTAATCTTCTATAAATAGATACTAATTTGGAAGCAAACTGAACTGTTCCGTGTGCTTTATAACATAATCAAGACACTTTAGAAAGTTTTTTCTTTTGAAGTATCGTGCTTTGACCATATAATAAGTAATTGGGGTTAAAATTTTCTCTGTGATTTAACATATGCTCGTATTTTTATCAGCAATCTTGATACTTCAATCAAAGCATGTAATAATGAAAAGTTCATTTTTCATAGCCAGTGGGAATTTGCAAGCTATTACAGTATAGCTTCAAACTTTATACGTAATTTTATTTCAGAAAACATCCTTTAAGAGAACTGTCACAATTGTCACAATTTCAGTTGCTACTTACAAGCATATACATTCAGCTTGATCAATTTGAAACACCTCAAGTAAATAACCCATAAATGACAGAAATGGCAAAGACCATCATATTAAATAAAATAAATCAGAAACACAAGCTGTCTGAAAATCTAACTTAACAATGTTTTACTGCTTTGGATGGCTTGCAATTATAAATATTATACTTGCTTGATTATACTCAGTCTTTCTTAGGAGACATGGAATAAATATAACGACCAGTGATGTTGGGCATTTCTTCACCTACTTTTTAGTCACCTGTGCTTCTGTGAAGTGCTTACTCATTTCATTCTCCGTGTTTTGATGGAATCTTTGTTTTGAGGTGTACATACTTTTGAGTTATTTAAGTACACTTTTGAGAAATAACTGACACATTATCACTTTTATTACATTAATTATTTAAATATCAAAATATTAAAATTCAAATTAAAAATATTAAAATACTACTATTTTCGCAAGATATTAAATTTGGCATGCAAAACAATAATAAATTATCAAAGCAATGAAGGACTTTTCTCAATATAATTTCTTTCAAAATGTTACAAATATGGAGTGTGAGCATTGTGGCTCATGCCTGTAATCCCAGAACTTGTGAGGCTGAGGCAGGATGATCCGTGTGAGTCTGAGACCAGCTTGAGCTACAAAAGTGAGCTCAAGGCCAGCCTGAACTACCTATCAAGATCCTGTCTCAGGACCAAAAATATTAGAAATATGGTATAACAAGCATGAGTGCTCTTTTCAGGAAATCTTTCTACAGTCTGTAACTAGCTCAGGTTATAATGCCTGTTATATGCTGAACAACTAAAGAAAATCAAATCAATGTAGATTTTTCAAGATTTGTTTATCTTTAATATGGAACTGTAATAAAAAGCATTAATTGAAAAAAGCAGTGATCAGATTTTAAGAAAGTTCTTGTTACTTACAGAGGCATAACTACATTCAAGAGAAGTTTGACAATTATATCACAAATGCTTTGCTTCAAGCTTCATTCAAGAATTGTCTGTAATCCCAGCACTCGGGAGGCTGAGGCAGGAGGATCGATGTGAGTTCGAGACCAGCCTGGGCTACAAAAGTGAGCTCAAGACCAGCCTGAACTGCATAGCGAGACCCTGTCTCAAAAAGACAAAAACAAAAAAAGAATTGTCATTAGACTATGAAGAAATGTAAGATTGTACTTAAGGGTCTACTTGTTATCATGCAAGGCAATTCTTTTTTTTTTTTTTTTTTTTTTTGTGGGGCCAGGGTTCCAACTCACGACCTTGCACTTGCCCAGCAGGCACTTGTGCCTCGGAGCTATCTCCCCAGCCCCAATGCAAGGCAATTCTTGGTACACTGAAAATACCTAAGTATGTATTCTATTGTTATGTATTATCAGGACAACAGCATTTGATTTGGGTGCTATCAATCATACCTTACATTATGTCTTGATGAACTGTCAATATTTCTTTCTCAACTAGGTCAGTGTATATCAAAAGACAATATATGAAGTTTCCTATTAAAATATTTATCATGGAAAAGTATACATTTGAATGACATCTAAAAGTTTATTAGAAAACTTTAAACATCTGCACAGTTTTTAACTAATAATTTTAAGAAATAGATTTTAAAAACCATACTATAGTTCTTCCTGATAAACTATCAAATTACCTTCCATGAGTAACTAAATTCTGCGCTTATCATCTGTCTTTTGTATATATTTTACTATACTATTTATGCATGTTTGTTTAAACAAAGCATGATTAATTTGTCTTTGAACATCATCTAATTTTTACTAATAACAATTATTTGAAGTATTTGTATTTATCTCTCAGCGCTGTTTTCACATTAATTTTTATTCTTTATTTTTCTTTATTTTTTATTTTTATTATGTATGTATGTATGTATGTATTTATTTATTTATTTTTTAGTCTTTTTGAGACAATCTCGCTATGCAGTTCAGGCTGGCCTTGAGCTCACTTTTGTATCCCAGGCTGGTCTCGAACTCACACTTATCCTCCTGCCTCAGCCTCCCAAGTGCTGGGATTACAGGCGTGCGCCTCCACGCCTGGCTTCACATTAATTTTTAAAGTTAATAGAATCTGATTATATAAATATACTTGTTATACCTATTTGCCTGTCCATAAGAAGTAGTTGTTTGTGGGATTTAATGTTGCAGTAAAGCTGTCAGGAAGATCATGTATGGGAGTTCTGGCACAATATTTGAGGAGATATTAAGGTTATATTTGTGAGTGTAATTCCTAGGTTATAATTTAAATGCTGACTTATCTTTAGTAGACAATTCTAAATTCTTTCAACTTATTAGCAAAAAAATTTATTTTGAGTACTGTATCTGTTCTGGTTGAATTAAATCTCCAAATTCACTTTTTTACATATCAATCTTACTTTTCCATCTATTTTGAATATATGGAATTTATTTTTGTAAATTTCATTACTTTTTAAATGCTTAGAAGCATTCACTAATTCAAAAATTGCATTTTAATTTATATAGGTCTTGCTTTATCTTGGCCTCAACCATTCAGCAGAAAAGTTTACCCATGAAGTATAAAAAGTAAAGCCATATTAATATGCTGAGCTATAAACGGCTCAAGCCAGCAACTTCTGACAATTGCCAGCTCTTCTGATAACCCACTACTATTATGGACTATT
Source organism: Myocastor coypus (assembly GCA_004027025.1). Classification (NCBI taxonomy): domain Eukaryota; kingdom Metazoa; phylum Chordata; class Mammalia; order Rodentia; family Myocastoridae; genus Myocastor; species Myocastor coypus. Next base: position 21,919 of record PVJA010004289.1, read on the forward strand.
GAACTATTTGGGTTATTTTGCTGAATTCAAGTACCCACAGTCTTTAGATTTTCATCAAGTAAAAAAAGGTCCTTTAAAGACTTCTCCAAATACAGTTTCTCTAACTGCAACAGAACACCCATCTGTGACAAAACAAAACAAAAAGGGAAAAATAAATAAAGGACCAGTTTCTGGCAAAAACAATATGTATGTATATATAATATACAATAAATATCCAGCTACTTTCTCTTAGTTCAATGAGAAGGAAGGTTTGTACTAATAGTGTTTAGACAAGATAATATCATGCCCATGTCTTGTTCTCTGAGTAGGTGTTATGAAGATATGTAATATGTAATGTACGCAATGCATTAATTATTGTAACTGTCCTACTAACCTGTTTTGAAACTGTTTCCTTGCTATTTTATCTTTTTCTCATTAACGTGAATAGGATTTAAAAATTATAAAAGAATATTAAAAATTAAGATTTTTATTATTTTAAAAAAGTATTCAATAATACAATAAACTGAGTAAAATCTCCTGTTTGTCAACTCTGCCTTTTTTTTTTTTTTTTTTTTAGAATTTTTTTTCTTGTTTCAGAACTTTTGTTTGTTTATTTATTTTTATGTCCTGCTCAGCCTGCCCTGAGGGCAGGGCTGACGCAATATGTGGTGCTGGGGTTGGAACCGTGGTCCCTGAAGCTGCCTAAGCTTTCCTAAGCAGGCGCTTTAGACCGCTGAGCCATCCTGCCGGGCCCCTCTACCTTTTGTTTATAATTTCATCTATAGTTTAACTGAAATTAAATTTCAGTTAAATAATTATAATGATTAAAAGTTATAATATATTATAAATTTCAGTTAATTTTAGTTATAGTTTAATTTCAGTTATGATATATAATCTAATTCACTTGTTTGTAATGCACAGCAGTCCTCACTAATCTTCGTGATTTCAGTTACCTTTTATTAATTATAGCTAAATACTTTATGTGAGATATTCGTAGATTAGAGAAATCATAAATTTTAAACTACACACTGAGGAGAGCGATAAGACCCTATGGCATTCTTTCCTGTCTCTGCCATGCCGATCATCCCTCTATGGAGCAGGTACCATTGGTGTAGGCTACCTACTAGCTATTAGTCATGTAGACCTATTAGTCATCAGAGCAACTGTTACAATTTTGCTTTAAGTTTTGTAACCCTTATGTTAATTAACAATCTTTCCAAACTACAAGACTAAATTTCTATTGCTGAAGACAAGTCATAAAGTGCATCATTTAATCAAAAAGGTGAAAGTTGAGATCTTTTGAGAGAAGATCAGTTTATGTAACCCAGATCAGACTCACAGTGATTCTCCTGTTTTCAGCCTCCCAAGAACTAGGATTTTTGGCATACACCACCACACCCAGCATCAGTCACCCTCTCAGTGCACCTTGGGGGTGAGGCTGGCTTGGCATGCCAAGGATTGAACAAAGATCCCATCACTGTGTCTGCCTAAGCAGGCACTTAAATCCTCACAACTATCTAGTTGGCCCTACCTTTTTTTTTTTAAAGAAAGAAATAACAATGAGACAATTTTAAAACATATTAATAGGACAACCATAATAATTAATACAATACATATTGATGCCTTCATAGTAGTTGTTCAGAGTAGAAGATGCAGACATGATAACTTTTCTAAACACTGTTGGTACAAATATTTCTTCTCATTGAACTAAGTGAAAGTAGTTGTATGCGTAGTCCAACATTCCATAATAGTAGTGGATTATCAGCAGAACTGGCATTGTTGGAAGCTGTTGATTTGAGCGTTTTACAGCTCAGCATACTTATCTGGTTTAACCTTTTATGCCTCATAGATACAAAAATCCTCAGAAAAATCCTCACAAATAGAATGTAACAAATCATTACAAATATTATATATCACGACCAGGTAGGATTCATTCCAGGAATGCAAGGATGGGTCAACATATGCAAATCAAAAATGTAATACACTGTATTAATACAGCCTAGTCCAAAAACCACAATATCATCTCAATTGATGCAGAAAAAGCTTTTGATAAAGTCCAACATTCACTCATGTTCAAAGTGCTACAGAAAATTAGAAGAGATGGCCTGTATCTCAATTTGATAAAAGCCATCTATGACAATCCAATGGCTAACATAATTCTAAAAGGGGAAAACCTGAGGTCTTTCACTCTCAGGTCTGGTACAAGGTAAGGATGTTCTCTATCAACATTCCTATTCAATATAGTCCTTGAATTATTAGCTACAGCCACTAGGCAACAATGTGCTGTTTTTTTTTTTTTTTTTTTTTTTTTTTTTTTTTTTTTTTTTTTTTTTTTTTTTTTTTTTTTTTTTTTTTTTTTTTTTTTTTTTTTTTTTTTTTTTTTTTTTTTTGTGTGTGTGTGTGTCAAATATCAAACCCCTTGCCAGGCAGGTACTTGTGCTGCTAAACTCACGGGTCCCATTCTTGCCATTTTTGAAGCCATTCTACAAATCCTCTTTTGTGTCTTTATTTAGTATTGTCAAAAGATAGTGATTTTTTGCCTCTTGCCATTGTAAACACATCTCATTTCACAATGCTACTACTGTATACTGTTTTATGTGATTATGCATATGAATTTGTAACCTGAGAACAACATATTTTTTAGTGGTTTTTTTCGATTTGATATCTACCAGAAAAACAAAAGAAAATGTGACTGAAGAATGAGTGTGGCATAGATTAGCAGGATAAGAACTTAATTTTAGATTTTAGAAAATTTTAGTGTCAGATTGTTTTTAAAATTTATAGTGTGTGAGGCAGCTCAAAGATTTGGAGAAAGAAAATATGAATCCTAATGGACAAATTGAGTAAACATCTATAAAATATTACAGTTTCAAGTGTTTAAGCAAGTTCTGAACTGATCACATTTTATAAAATTTATTTTACAGAATTAAAGAGATCAGATCCCAGAACAACAAAGGAGAATTAAGCACCCTTGCAGCAACTCATTTTTCTCTTGGCAATAATGATATTGCCTTTTTGTTCTAGGTCCTTGTAGTTTAATTGAAACTACTTTGACTTAATAATTATTGAGTCTCTTTTAGTATCATTAATAAGTTACACAGACATTAAATTTACCCTGGCACTTCTTTGACCTAAATGAAAGATTTTAATTATTCTTTGGATCATTTCCATTAAAAACTAGAGCTTGATTTTAGAGTCATATGGCTTTCTTCTTTTCTGAATCATATTAACATCATCTATTTTCTGTGATTCATCTTAACAAGATATTTCAGTCACAAATTTTTCACTTCATCCTATGAATAGTAGTGCAATGATAGAGTTATCAAATCTGTCTTAGAAATTAAGAGCTCTATATAATTAAACTTGAGTCAATAAAATTGCTTTAAAATGAATGGATATTGCAGAATTTCCAACAGCAAAACTAATATCAATTATTATACAGAGGCCAGCTGAATAGTTCATCTATTAAAACATGTGTAAGCAGACTCAGGGTTGGGGTTTGGTCTCTGGGCCTGCTTAGCTGGGCCTGTCCCCAGGGTGCACTGAGAAGGCATAGAAGGCAAAGAGGTGTGTGACTATAATTTCAACTCTTGGGAGGCTGTAAAGAAGCAGATTACTAGGACTCCAATATAGTAATGAGACCTTGAATACCTTGTAAACCCTTCCTTAACATACAGAAAAAAAAATGGAAAAAATTCCCATTTACAACACTGAGAGAAAATTCACGTCAAGCATAGTGATCTCTAGAATTGATATTTGGGCTCATACCCTGGGGAAACAAAGTGTGGTCATGGTGGATTTTGAAGTTGCTGGGCATTAGGATTAGTAGAACACACTTCTGGATGTATGTGGTGGAGTTGTGGAATTGTGGCTCTGGTGTGTGTGTCATGTCCTTTGCCCCTTCTACTTGCACAGTTGGCTTGCTCTTCTTCCTGGCCTCCATGCACTAAGCAGCTGTGCTTTGCTATGCCATTCTGCCACAATGTCTAACTTGGAGTCAACTGACTTATGAGTTAACATAGTGAATTAATCCTGTCCTCCTTTAAATCGAGAATGTTATGTGTTTTATATCAGCAAGAAGAAAGCTTAATGATACACCAGGTCAGCTAGAATTTTGAAGACAGATTGACAACGAAGAGAATACTTTAGAGAAGACAGTTTGGGTAGGCTACAGGTAGTCCTTAAGTCTTCTATTCATTAGTGGTAGTCACATGTTTCTAAACAAAAGATGCACGTTAAGAAAATAATAACCAAAAGATTTAATACTTAAAATCAACATATGCAGTAAATATCTCTGATTTTACAAGATGGAGTAAGAATATTGGCTTATGTATGTATTATATGAATAGAATTCATAAAGTATTTGCCATACTATTGATTATTTAAAAGTGATTATTATAAAACCTAACCTCAGTATAAATGTTAGTGAAGTCCTATTTAACCCATATGAAAAGTAATATCTAAGTAACATATCTCACTTCTTTTTGCTATTCTAGTACAAAACTAAAGAATTCGATACAAATACAAATGTTCAGGAACTGAAATGCAAACTGGAAATGAGTGTTATTCAAAGAATAGCTGCAAGCAAAGGCAGAAGAAAAATATCACTCTGTAATCCTGAAAAAATAATCAATGGAACAGCTAGATAGCTCAGTGAACTAGATACTTGCTTAGGCAAGCTTGGGGGCTGAGATTTAATGCTGGGAACTGACTCCAGGTATTGTGGCATGTGCCAGTAATCCCAGTGCTGGGGAGGTATATTGAAACCCTGCACACAAAAAAAAAGAAAATACAATCTAGAAATAATATCTTCCAAAGCACTCTACTATCAGAGCTAGTAACAAGGACATCAAGATCTTCTTATATCTCTGAGAAGGCAGAAGAAAGACTGTACACTCAGAGATCTGGATTCAAAGATTTCTCAAATCAAATTTTATAAGTAAAGCCATAAAATCTGTAGTAAAACTATACTAAGATAAACATTCTCTTCCTGTTTTGGTTTGTGTCCAGTTGTTCCCCCAAAGACTCATGCAGTCATGGGGTGGCTTCTGGGGTTTGTGATTGATTATTGAGGGTGTAGGTGGTGCACCTGGCCTGGGGCAGGTAATTTGCATTTGCATTACCCTGTGAGGAGGCTAGAGAGGCTGGGTAGCTGACTGAGCTCCCGACATTCTTTTCCTTGCTTCCATGAAAGGCTGCTCTCTGCCTTGTGCTGCTCTGCCTTGGAGCCAGCTGAGTATGGACGGAAAACTCCAGCAACTGTGAGCTATATAAACTTTCCCTTTCTCCAAAAATAAATAAATAAATAAATAAATAAATAAACAAACAAATAAATAAATAAATAAATAAATAAATAAATAAATAGGTAGATAGATAGGTAGATAGATAGATAGATAGATAAGAATTTTAAAAAACTAACCTGAAACCATCAAAATGGGAAATAAATAAAATTCAAAGTATTGAAATAAAATATAAAGTCACAGAGAGCTAGGGAAAAACTTCAGATTGTTGGTCTAAGTTGCAAATTTTACAGTGGAGCAGTAGACAAAATGAGGCACGAAAGGACTGAAGAAATTAGGCCTCACATTTTCTGACTTGAAAAAAGCCTGAGTCCACAAATCATGAAATCTTAAGAAATGAGTAAAGCAAAAGGAAGAAAATTTACCAAGGATGATTAAAAATGAATGAAAAATAGTAAAATTTAAGAGTAGGCAGAAAACATGCATTTGTTTTTGCACATAGAAAATAAAAAGGAATTAAGCAATTACTTTATCATATTTAAGCATGAAAACTGTTTAAATTTTTTTAAAAAGTGTAACTCTTATTTCATTTTTTATCAAAAAAGCAACATATTTAAAATGTAATTTCAAACATTAGAAAGTGGAATGAATTCATAATAAATAGAAAAAAAAGTATTTCAAACAAAAGAAATATAATGCTTGATAGAAACCTGAATATTTGTAAGAGAGTAAAAAATAATAAGTCCTTAGTCTTAACTATCTGGTTAAGAACAAAATAATTATATTATTAGAATTTTTTCTAATTACATTTTATGTTTAAACAAAACTGCCTATTTAAATAGTATGATCAATGTCATATATATGTATATATAATATATATGTATATAGAGAGAGACAGAGACAGAGAGATAGAGACAGAGACAGAGGTTTAAATACACATACACATTGAAAATGGAAACAAAGTTGAGAAATAAAAATATACTTTACAGGGTCTTTAACATAGCATTAGATCCCATGGGTATATATCTATAAAACTAGACATATCCATTATATACCATAAAATAATCACTAAAATAGTACCACATGTACCCACACATAACACACTAGAAGGATAAAGATGCCCACCAGTAGCTGAGTGAATAGAGAAACTATGGCATACGTGCGTAGGAGTATTATTCAGCAATACCATATGTATATTGTGGACACATGAAAATAGGATGGTGAACCTCATTAAAGTATGCAACTGTTGAAAAGTTAATTAAGAGAGTCAATTTCAAAAGATTGGGGCTGGACAGAGAGCTCTGTGTCACTAGTGCATGCCTATCAAGTGCAAGGTTGTGAGTTCGATCCCCAGTTCCGAAAAAAAAAAAAAAAAAGGATTAACTTTTCTACATGTCCAAAAATATACTTAAAGAATCATATCCACTCTTTATAATTATATATTATTTTTATTAAAATATGGATCATAATATTTGAAGATTACAAATTAATTTTTGTGAATGGTATTTTAAAATGAAAGGATATAAAGTATAATGAATTTAAACAGTGAATAGACAGATTTTATAGCCCTGCTCGAATAATCTAAATACTATAACTGATTTAAATGCATCTGTTGAAAAAACACTGCCAAAGAAAGATGAAAAGCCACACCTGCATGCTATTATGAGACATTCACTTTAACAATAATGTTATTAAATGATTACAAGAATGGCAATAGATGTATTATGTTAACAACAATCAAAACAAATCTCAAATCATTATGTTAATATCAAAGGAGATTTCAGACAAAGAAAATTACCAGAGGTGAATTTAGAACATTTTGAAATTATAAACTCATCTATTTAACAAAGTTCGTGAGATTCTATTACTTTGAAAATATAACCTTAAAATCTGATACAAATATGACAGAAGTACAAGAGACAGAGCCTACATATAGTTATAAATGTAAACTCTTTATTTAAACAAATTAATAAAAGAGCCTACCAAAAACTGGAACACTGGAACAGCATGAGGAAGCAGCCTATCCTAGTTGACTCCATAATTTCTTTCATGTAACTGTGGGAAAACCAACATCAAGATGTCATTTACCCCAAGAGAGCATAGAGAAAACTCAAGTGTGAAAAGCGCATGTGCTAAACTTTCTGAGGTATTTTTGTAAATATTTTATTTTATTTTTTGTACATGTTTCACACTCTGAAAAATTAATCAGTATAAGCAGTTCATCTTGTGAGAATCACATTTGAAATATTCGCATTTGGATGTTACTTCAAATAGTCAAGTACATAAATGTTACGTGATTAGTCTTAAATGCTAAATTATGTCTGAATAATGTACACATTCTATTCAAATATGTACAGTTAGAAAGAAAACATTCCTCCATTTAAAATTCTTATTAAAAAGAAATAATGGGCTTGGGAGATAATTCAGTGGGATAAGCATTTGCCTGGCAAGTGCAAGGTCCTGAGTTCAATTCCTAGTGCCACAAAAAAAAGAAGGAAAGAAAAAAGAAAGAAGAATGAAAGAATGAGAGAGAGAGAGAGAGAGACAGAGAGAGAGAGAGAGAGAGAGAGAGAGAGAGAGACAGAGAGAGAGAGAGAGAGAGAGAGAAAGCATGCCAGACTCTGTAATGATGTGCTTTTATTTTCAGATGACTGTATATGACAACTCTCTTCTGAGACACTAGGAATAAATGAAGGAAAATGTGCTAAAAAATAAAGTCGAGAATTTTTTAAAGTTTGAGAAAATGGACACCAGTAAGACATAGGAAGACTGTAATATACATATAGATAAGAATAACAATACACATTTTGGGATAGGGAACTTTTAATAATTTGGTGTTGATAAAATGAATCAATGGCCATAAGGCTACTAAGTAATAACAATCTAAAAATACATTATAAGAGAAATGGTACAAAATGGGATAATTTCTTGCAAATTTACTCTTTATTGTTTGCGTTATCCTTATTATTAAGCTATGGACAATGTTTTCAAAAATTGACATAAATGCCAGGCGTGGTGGCGCACGCCTGTAATCCCAGAACTCGGGAGGCTGAGGCAGGAGGATCGGTGTGAGTTCAAGACCAGCCTGAGCTACAAAAGTGAGCTCAAGGCCAGCCTGAACTGCATAACAAGACCCTGTCTCAAAAAGACAAAAAATTGACATAAATATTCAATTGTAAGTGAATGCTTCACTAGCAAATTGTTTTAGAAAATATTATGATAATATAAATAAATTGCTATGTGACTGTCTAACAGGATAAAAATAGAAAGCTGTCCATCTGGGTGTGGCAGCTCACATGTGTAACTCTAGCACTCAGGAGTATGAGGCAGGAGGATGCCCACCTGTTGGGGTTTGAAACCAGCTTAGACAAATAGAGATTTTCACAATAGCTTGAACTACAGAAAAAGACATTGTCTCAAAGCAAAGATTGTCTGCATTGTGGACCTTGAAATTCAGATAAATTTTAAAACGAAGGACTACTTAAAATAATAAGTTGACAAGGCTCTCATAGTTAGAACACTTCATTTATACTCCCAGAAAACTCTCTACAACATTTGCTCTTATATTTGACATTTTTCCTGAATATTGAGATAATAAATAACTATTTAAATGTCTACAGTGAATAATTTAGTGCCCCAGATACTTTTAATTTTAATTGTATACTCACCTTTAATAGTGAAATCAAGTAAAAATAAAATTTAACATGTAATGTGTTGCAGTTCCCGTCAATCAGCTTTGATGGTTATCAATTTATGATTTATTTTGTTATACACCTATTTGGTAATCACTGTCACCTAATGAAACACTGAGTCAAATAAAGGTGGTCACATTTTTTTTTTCTTTTTGAGACAAGGTTTTGCTATGCAGTTCAGGCTGGCCTTGAGCTCACTTTTGTAATCCATTCTGGTCTTGAACTCACACCGATCCTGCTGCCCCAGGCTCCCATGTGCTGAGATTACAGGTGTGTGCCACCATGCCTGGCAAGGTGGTCACATTTTATGTCCTGTATGTTTTAGTATGTGTTTTAAATTTCAAGACTCTTAAAATTACAACTATAATAATTTATTATAATTAGAATTGAAATTGTTACAAAATATCAACTATTTAGTTCATATTAAGTATACTTCACTTTAAAAATAATGCCTCCATGAAAAATTCAAGCTTACACATTAGCTAGTTCTTTTAAAAGTGTGATCTAACTAGTCCAAGGGACCTATATAAATGCTAGAGAATGCTTCTTAGTAGGCATGCAGGAATCCGATAGTTGGATACTCATAACTGAGATCTCTACCATACCATCACCATCTAGCTGTTTTTTGTTTCCTATCACTGAACATAATTTTATTTTAGGTTATACCTCACTTTTATGCTAATTTTGATAGTAAAAACACTTGTTTCTTCTAGTGTGGGACATTTATTTATTTACTTATTTATTTTAGGGAAGGGTCTACAGAGTGCTCAGATCTAACTTGTTGTGATCCGCCTCTTTACAGCCTCCCAAGGTCTGGTATTACAGGTGCTCGCCATTATGCCCAGTCTCAACTGCCATCTCGATGCTACCCTGGGTTGGGGCCAGCACAGCAGGCTCAGGGATCAGATCCCCAGCACCTGTGTCCACTTGCAGGTGATTTCATCCACTGAGCTATTTGGATGACCCCAGTTTGGTACTCTTATATGTCAAGTTGAAAGAAATGTATTAAGAAATTTTGTGCAAAAGCTAACAAAATACCAGTATTCAAATTGTTTCTCATTCTTTTTTCTCAATATTTGTATTCGGTGTCTTTTTTATTTTTCGATACAGGTTCTCACTATGCAGTTCAGGCTGGCCTTGAGCTCACTTTTGTAGCCCAGGTTGGTCTTGAACTCGCACCAATCCTCCTGCTTCAGCCTCCCAACTGCTGGGTTTACAGGAGTGCACCACCACACACGGAATATTCAGTTTCCTTTTGTCAGCTTTGACTTGTTAGGTACTGTGCTCTTCATTTAATTGTAATTCATTACAATTTTAAATGGCAACAATGTAATGTAGAATTGATCACTTTGGAGACAATTTTGGAAAATATTATACAAATACTAAAAATGAATTTTTTTGTTTGTTTTTTGGTACCAGGAATCAAATTCAGGACCTTGTGCTTTACAGGCCTGCATAGTTCCACTGAGCCATATCACAGTCCCTAAAAATGAATCTTAAGGGACATATTTACAATTTTAATTCTGTATAAATGCTGATACGAATTGCAAATTCATGATCACTTTTCAAAGGAACACCTTTATGTAATAACATGACTATATTTAAGTCACCTGTATGTAATTTTATAAGAAATTTGAATAATATACTAACATAGTTTGTATGAACAGCAGTAAATAACCAATATAAAGGCTATATAAAGAAGTACTAGAAACAAAAAATACCTGCATTAACTTTAATAACTGTCATATTTTGTGGATATGTGGTAATTAAATGGCTTGTGGCATGTTATGACAGTCTGTCTCCTTTTGCTTCCAGTGAATTATTCTCCTTCAGGCCTCTTTTATCACTATATCCACTTTCAGTTTTCTTTACATTCATTTATAATAGGGAAGGTTGACAACTATTTATGGCATAAACACGCTTCCTTGTTCAGCCTCATTGCTCAGTTCCACTCCTTGTTGGGGAAATATAAGTGCCTCATCTTTTTGATTCTGGTGATCATTTAACTGTAACTCATTAGAATCCCAAGGGGCTGGGGAGATAGCTCCATAGCACAAGTGCCAGCCTGGCAAGTGCAAAGTCATGGCTTTGAACCCCGGTCCCTCATAAAAAAAAGAATCCCAAAGAACTGGAATTCTATCAGGTTAGAATTATTGTTGAGTGGACATATTTCATTTATTATAGTTTCTAATACTTCAATTTTATCATATCAAAAAATTGATGTTATTCCACTCATTTTTTATCCTTCAGTATTTCTAGGTTAACTTCATCTAAGTTTTGTAAAATTTTCTTTTTAATGGATTTATTTTAAATTTTCTTTCTCTCTTTAATTTTTGAAAGAGAGTACAAAGCAGTATTAAAACCAAAAATTACAAGTGATGCAGAATTTTGCTTAATAGAGTAATATGAGGTTCACAGTATTTATCATTGCATAGTGTTGTCTCCAATTAGTTATTCATATAATCACATATATTCATACAAAATTGCAAGAAAGAAAAAATATGAGAAATTAAGAGGAGAACAAGTACAAACAATTGTAAAAAGGAGGCAAAACTAAACGTTATCTGCTCCTTTCCATAGGTGATCAGAAATGCACAGTAAAGTTGTCCAAACTATCCTGCTTACATACATAGGTAACTCTCTTCCCCCACTCCCTCGCCTGTCCTCCTCAATTCAGTAACACTTTCCTTCTGAAGAAATGATCAATTCATTTCAGTGAGTGAAATCTTTTCAGTTTAAGGTAATTCTCTCTCTCTCTCTCTCTCTCTCTCTCTCTCTCTCTCTCTGTATTGTCGCATCACTCATTAATTTTACATTCCAATAGTAGCTATTACATAATCTCATTGTACTGTAACCTTTTTCGCCTTACTCTTCTAGAGTACTTATCTATGTGCCTAGGAAGAGAGTGACTGCTGTAAAGGATGCAGAATTAGAACTTTACGTTATAACAGGTAGTCAACTTTGGGACCCAGGATAAAGTTCTATTACTCTGCTTTTTAAACCACTCATAGTAAAATTGCTTCACTGATCAGTTGTCGACATTTTTAGATTGACGTACTTCAAAGAAGTTCACCATAAAATAATATCTTAGGTAGATATCTGCAAATATTCATCCATCTACCAAAAATGCTGTCATCATAAGCACAAATTTACTACAAATTTAAAGATAATTTTGCATGATCATATGTTAAACAATCAAGGACACAATCATTTAATAGCCATAAAATATGCACAAATATTATTAGGCCAATTCTCATTCATTATTTTCACAAGCAGTTTAAAATCAACAGGAAATATATCAACACTTGAAGTGTTTTTAAACATGTACATAAATAATTACTTAAGCATGAGAGAATGCAATAGCCTATCATTCTTGTCATGATGTACACAGACATATTAACGTTGTTAACTGAAGAAATGGATATGATTGTCATAAATGATCAAATAATTGGCCCAAGATATTACAGTTAGATCATGGATCTGACACGTCTGAACTTAAGCAATTTTTTTATATAATTGGTTATAACCAGTTCTCTATGCTTCAATATAATTACGACGTTGTGTACTTTCTATGATGAAAATATTTGAATCAATCTTTAGCATTTTAATACCTCTTTATGTTTTATGCCTAATTTAATCTAGTGATCTTATTTTGAAACATATGTTGAGGTACACATAATATTAAGAACTTCTATGCTGAAATATCTATTTCTTTTCAGCCAAAGTCCTGTATTGAAGGTTATAGGAGAAAATAGAGTTCTGAGTCACAGTGAAGGTTTTATAAACTAGTGCTTAAAATGACAGACAGAGGTTCCACACAACCACTCACTCACAAAAGGAAAAATGGCCACTGATTGGATTAGATGTAAAAAGACTAACACATTTTCGTGTTAAGGGTTAGAAGACTAATGGATCTTTCAGCTCTGAAAGTGAGCACAACAAGCACTCGAAAAGTACTGTTTGTGAGAGGTAGTTTTACAATCTGTTCCATTTGTCACTGGAAGTAATGGTCAAGCCTCAGAAAATTTTGAGTTATAGCTCAGACTTAGGCTCAGTGGCTAGATATTTGGAGCAGCATCACAGGTTTAAAGGTTATTCACATCCTCAGTATAGTCAAGAGTATCATCTTCCTCAAATGATATATTTTTCAAGTGACAGTATGGATTGAAAGGAGTTAGCATTTGTTAGCTGAGAATCACGAGAAAACGAAATTCTGTAGCTGGTTTTCCTCAAAGCAGTAAGAAAGAATATTGTTACCAATAAATAATGTCAACACCTATAAACTTTCTTTTGTTTATAATTATTGATTAATCTGAAGTGTGTTGATTGCTCTTTCTTTAAATACTTTTTAGTTTCTATGATAGAAAATTTTTCAGATGTTATTTTTGAGTCCTAAAATAAAATTTTAAAAACCATAAGAATTACTACAATCAAAATGTGTATGATTATGGAAACATGTAAGCAGCTAGAAAATGATTATTTAAAAACCAACAAAGATCATGTTAAAAATATAGTCCTGTAATCACACAAAATGGAAGGTGGGTTCCATGTATGGAATAGTGCACTGAGGTCTTGAAAACCTGGGATCATGTTAGATATCAACTTCAGTGAGTACAAAGCCCCAGGGAATTTTAGTGAGTCTTGTGGATCATTTTGAATACTAATTGTGTCATATATATATATATATATATATATATATATATATATATATATATATGAAATGTACACATATACTTACTATAAACATTTATATTACATGTATATTTACACTCTTCATTATTTTTCAATGCATTCATCTTAAATATTTTTTGGGAAAGAATACTAACTTAAAACTTTGCTGAAAACCACATAAAATTAAACCAAAGAAAAAGAATTAAATTCATAAATCCAATAAAAATATTTAGGAACTCTGGCTGTATCAACACAATAAGACCTAGGATCTAGAGTCTGTATGGTTTTTGTTGTTGTTGTTGTTGTTGTTATTTTATTTCTTGATAATTTTCCATAATAACAGCTTCCAAATCTTCAGGAAGTTCTCTAGTCATTTTGCCAACCACTTCGATGTTGAAATAAGCCCCATTCCATGGTGAGAAATCCAATGCTACGCCACGGGTAGAGCCCTACACAGATAACTTGTGGTTCTTAGCTTTATCATCCACAAGCAATGTAGTGAATGTAGCAAGGGCATAGATGAGTCAGATTTTGTCCTTCTGGAGACCTTTACAGCATCTGATCCATGTTTAATCACTAACAAAATGGACAGGCTTAAGAGTTTATATTAATGAATTTCTGAAATGTTCTCCAGAAGCAGTATAACAATAAATCACTGTTCTGACACTTTAAAATTATGAGCAATCGTATCCTTTGTATTTTAGAGTCACTTCAAAATGCATTTAGAACCCCTATGAATTTCTGTGATCATAAAAATGAATAACTAGAATAAAACAGATGAATGGCTAAAGGCAGTAATATATATTAATTGAACTATTTCCTATTTCAAAATTAGAATTCATAATGTTCTAGTACAGCAAAAGAAATTTTAATCTTTTCAATATTCAAAGTTTGACATTCCATTTTAAGCACATAGTGTACTGTTTTCTCTAGGTTCTTTGTGCACCACAAGAAAAGAATAAAAGGCAAGGGAACGCTTAAGGATTAAATACCAGTATTTTTTTAATTCTTTATGTGTCAGTTGAATTTTAGCTTTTAGAATACGGAATACAAAGTGCTGTTCACTTTGTGCTGATATATTTTTCTCTATCTCATTAGTCTACCCTAATAACAACTAGATTCACTACACTAGATTTACAGGAAAAATTGAAACAATAAGACACTAATGTGTCATTACATGTATACAAATAAAAATTAATTAGTTAATGAGAGAGACAAAAGGAAAATAAATACTGTGCTTATCAACACCAAATCCTCAGTTAGTCCCGTACTGTTTCTTTAGCTTCAGTTAGCTCTTAATGTACTTCACATCCTTTTCAATATGAGGTGAAATCTTTCATATGAGAAATATTATTCCCGAAGTCAAAAGAAAATCCCATGGAAATCTCAAAATGATTTTTTTTTTTGCCTACCCAGTTCCAGGTGTGTTTGCGCAATGGTGAGGGCAGAAAATGAGGCCAAGATATGGATATATTGCTGGTTTTCTCACCCAGATCTATAGCATCTTCCGATCTAAGATTAGTATTTTCCTTCAGGAGTGCCTTCATGTCAGGCTTTTCTGAGAGAAAATCTAGTTTATCACTTCTATCCAGTAATGATACTGTGATGCTTGTCCTTCTGGCTTGTTGATTCATTTTCTGCTATTTCCTTTCACCTTTTCTAAATTTCTGTAGAGAATATATGAATGAATACCACTAATAATTATGCCAAATGTGGGTGCTACCAGCTTCTTCTGGGACAGGGATTAATACTTGCTGTATTTTTCATAACAGTTAATGTAAAAAGATGTATCACACAGGCCCTCCAGAAATTATTGTCATTCGACGACAAATAAATGGGTAGTCATACTACATGAAAGATAATAAGCTGAAAATTAGTATGTTGTATGGATCATTGTATTCAAGTACTAATATTGCCAAATCAACCTATCTATAAGGTGTCTTAAAACTTAAAGTATATTTTTGAAAGTACTTTCAAATATATGGTGCTATTACATTGACTCCTGCAATAAATTGTAATTTCACTTTTGCTTTTCTTTAATTTTTTGTTCCAATTTCATTCATGCATTCAACTCTTGGGCACATATCTGCAGACTGTTACTACTAGTCAGGCACTACTATTGATGCTGGGTACAGCTAAGCAAACAGCAAGCCTCTCTCTACCTTAGGGCATTATATCTTGCTATCAATTATCTTATTATAATGCCATGATGCTATTTAACATTCAGTCTTTATACTCTTACCTTTTTCACTTCATTACATTATTCAGCTTTAATTATCAAGTTGTTGCAACAGACTCTCATGAGTTTCATGATGTAAGCAAGAAACATTTCTTATAGGTTAGGAAGCTAGCAAGTTCTAAGGTGATGCATTGATAGATGTGTCTGTTAAAAGTATTTTTCCCAGTTCATGTTTATGCTCATTTTATGTATCTGGCTACATTTTTAAGTGAAGGTAGAAATAAGCTCTCTGTGTCTTTCTTTTATTAATTTTTTATTGTTAAAGAGAATAATAAATATTACAAAAAGAAATGTCACCATATTTCAGTAAGCAACTGATAGAAATTCAGCAGACTGTTGCGCTTTATATTGTTGTCTTCAAGATAGCTGCTCATATTATTAGATATAAGCATGCAAAATTGGTCCCAAAGTTATAAAAAATTAAAAATGAGAGAGAAAATTTAAGCAGCAACTGTTCCTTTCAATAGAGTAGCAGAAATCAGCAATGCAGTTCTCCAAGCTGTCCTGTGTATATACACATGTATGTATTTCATTTTCCCTTCCATCTTTTTCTCTGTTCTCCTTTCCCTCATCCCATTTCTTCCTTCTTTTTGAAGAGTTTCTTTTTTTTTTTTTCACAATATCTATTGTACAACCCACACTCCCATCAACTGAGGAATGGATTAAAATGATGTGGTATTTTTATACAATGGAGTATTGTTTGGCTATAAAGAAAGGTAAAGTCAGGATTTTTATAGGTAAATGGATGCAAGTAGAGGCCACATTGACATGTGTAAACATCATACTGTCTCCCTAGTGTAAACACTATAAAGAGTAAAGTCTCGTGTCTTTCTTACAAAGGCTCTAATCTTGGATGAATACTGCACCATCAGGATCTAATTCTTGCCCCAAGGCTTTACCTCCTAACACCATCAGAGTGATGATAAAGATTTGAGCATGTGAATTGTGTCACAT
Organism: Myocastor coypus; assembly: GCA_004027025.1. Lineage (NCBI taxonomy): Eukaryota > Metazoa > Chordata > Mammalia > Rodentia > Myocastoridae > Myocastor > Myocastor coypus. The sequence goes on from PVJA010004289.1 coordinate 38,694, forward strand.
AATTATGTAATCCATAATGGTGCACTCAGTCCCCACAAGTCAGGAGGAACTAGTCATCTCTTTGCTCCATTTCTGTTTTTGTTGATCTGGGGCTTGGCCCTGTTTCCACCTGTTTGTAAAATTCTTCTGTGGCTTTTTAGGATATGTACTACTTATTTTCAACCAGTGAGTTATATATCTACATGCTTATTTCTGTCTTGTTCTTTATCTTTTATCTTTTCCATTTTTCTTACGAAAATTTATTTTATAGGAGAATTTTTCATGACCTACTGAAAAAGCTTCTCCTTTGTTTTCTAAAAATATAAAAATTACAATGGCTGTGAGTCATTCAGACAGCTGACCCTGACAACAGCACTGTACATGGTTTCAAAGTTAATCATGAGGGGATTTGACTGACCTTGGGAGATTCAAAGCTTACATGTTTTGCTGTGCAGGTCTTGCTTTAACTAGCCCTTAACCACCCAGCAGAAAAGCTTCACCACAAGGTATAAAATGTAAAGCTAGCTTAGTATGCTGAGCTGTAAAAGGCTTAAATCAACAGCTACCAACATTGTCACTTTTTACAATAATCCAATGCAATTATGGAACATTGGACTATGTATACAACTACTTTCTCTTAGTTCATTGAGAAGAAATTTTTAGTACCAATAATGATTAGAAAAATTATCATGTCAACAAGACTTCTTTGAGTGTGTTGTTGACTTCTTATTTCTCATTAGTTTGTTGTGGTTGTATAAGCATGATGTAAGATCAAAATTACAATGGGAGTAGGATTGTTTTGTTTTGGGATTTTACACTTCTAGAGAGAAATGGGAATTTTCTGATAATAGCCTTGCTTTTGATTTAAGCCTATTTATAAATATTTCTTAAGTTTTGTGCCAAACTGGCAATATTTCCTTCTGTTCAAATGCAGTGGTCACCAGTAGCTGAAGTCTGTTGAGATTCCTTAGACAATTGCAGTGACTTCCTCTGTGTCATGCCACTTGCTTTGTAAAATGCAATTCAATAAATATGTGTCAGTTTTAATACCACATCTATTTAATGAGTAATCTATGCTGTTATTTGCCTTTCAGCATAGAATCAAGAACAGTGGAAATGAAACTGTTCCATTTAACATACATGTTCAAACAGTAATAAAATATATATGTCTTTGTATATAATTTTAAAACTATGTTGCTCCATGTGTGCTGGGGGAGTACAGGTTTGAATGCATAGTTATGATGTAGAAATCCTAGAATTATGAATTACTAGCATTTATTAATTCACAGTTTATTTTTTGTGTAGAACTCGATCTAGCCAGGATTCAATTACCTTCAATTTTTTAGAGTCATACAAGTTTTAATGATTGACGGTCCCAACACACCTCACCTCAGAGTTGCTCTGTAGAAGATAAAAGAAAATTTATATGAAAAATCTCCTCTTAGTTCTTATGTTTATTTTCCAAGTTTTGAATGCCAATCATTTTTGTTTATGTGGAAATTTTAAACCTCATCTCTTTTAAAGAGTATGACTTGCTTCTTTTTTATTATTTATTTATGTATTTGGTACACTGTCTCACTACACAGCTGAGACTCATGGTTATCCTCCTGTTGCCAGTCTTCCCATTCCTGGGTTACAGGCTTATGCCCCTATATCAAGACTTAGCATGCCCCAGGGGCTGGACCTGTATAGTATGTGGGACCAGGGATCAAACCTTGGTTCTTATGTTTGCCAACATGCACTTAGTCCATTGAGCTATATTGCCAGCCCAATTACTTCCTTCTTAATTCATTATTATTCTTGTCCTACATGTAATATAGCATATACATATTCTTCAAACTTTCATGTGTTTTTATAGGTTCCAATTGTTGGTAGTAGTTTTCATGTTATGTTGACATTTCCTATTCTTTGCTTATCTTCCACCATTTCCTTTAGATTTTAGAAGTTAGAAAGAGGAAACAAACTATTTATGTACTCTCTTTTCCTGATGTTTATCTGAAAGCATTTAGAATTTTAAATCACTTTATGATTATTTTGAATATCTTTTCTGAGGGAAATCAGTGCTTCCCAAGAAACATGAAGATAGCTTCCCTTGTAATGAGGCAGGAAACCCCAAGGAGGCTCAGCTCATCTGGGCTGTACCAAGCAGATATAGTTATTAAGGCTTTAATTAATAAGTCTATAGATAAAATCTCAGTAAAAGGAATCTGAAAGTAATCTCGCATATTTGCTATAGGTTTCACCTATATGATTACTTGGTTTTTTTTATCTTTTAGGAGATGACAATTATTTTGAGAGACTAGCACATGTATAATCAAAGCATGAGCTTTTGAGCTAACACACTGGCATTTGGACTCCTTTATTTATGGAGTTTGACAGTTTGGTATAAGTCCCTCCAACTTTAGTTATAATTATCACTAAATTTTGGGAACTTAAGAAAACCAGATTAATATAAGTACAGTATGGCATATTTTCCTAGTTACACCTTGTGAGAAAACAGAGACATCACCAAGTTATTTTTTACTTGTATATATTTTGAACTCAAAATTTATCTATATAGGGAAATATTTTTGTCCTTTAATTGAAAAACATCAGTAAATTTCTATGTCAGGAAATCCACCACTGGTAAAGTTTCAATCACATTCTTTGAACAGGGCTGCCTCAGGAGGCCTTAAAACCAAAAAGTTATATGTTTTTCAGTGGACCCTAGATATCGGACCCAAGCTATAGAAGTTAAAAGGGTTTGCAGGAATAAATTTGAGTTGAGGTGTTTCATAGTAGAAAGGATACAAAATGAAATTATAGACAGAAAATAAAAATGGTGATATTGGCAGCCTATAAGAATAAAGGGGAGTCGGAAAATGGGGAAAAAAGTTATGCTTCACTGGATCCAGACAGAGTAATGACATTTCGAACAAAAAAGTCCAAGTCTGCTAAAGAAAAAAAAATATTTCTGATGAAGTCAGTGGTGTCAGAGGAAGTTTCAGATTGAAGTGGTCATGGGTCTTTGCCTCTCAGCCTGAGAAAACTCATGTTAACTGCCAATATAAGGAAGCCTGTTAAACTTTTAATAGATGTTCATGCGCATGTGTCAGTAGTTACCCAGCTAGTGGCCCCACTTACAAACTGGAGAGTACTCAAGTGTTTTCCCTATCTCTGGGAATTCATGTGGCCCAAGTAATACTAGAGTTGGTAAAACATAAAGGACCAGTTTATTTGAGAGCATATCCAATAGACATAGAAATTTTTTAAAAATTAAACTCCACGTTTAAGAGATCTCTGCTAATGGACCTACAAAATGTTCTGACTAGTCTTTTTATAATTACAAACTTAAAAAAAGGTTATTACCTTCCAGATCCTTCTGCTAATGTCTCAATAGTTGCTCAAAAGCTATCAAATCAATGGTATGTGAGATATTGAGGTCCTCCAGACCCTATCCTTATCATCTTTGTGGAGCCATTACTATTTACTTGGTGAAAATCATTTTCACTGGATTCATAATTATTCTGCTTATGTTATTTGGCCCATATATGTTAGCAGTTTCTTTGGCTTTCTCTTCTCCAGATTTAAAGTGATTCCACCTACCCAAGATAAAAATGCCTGGTGTCTATTGAGGGTCTTTAGGTAGGCCCTATGGAGAGTATCTCTGACTGCTGGTTCACAGCTACAACCCCTTTCAGCCTGAAGAAGCTAGATCAGTCATCGTCCATGGTTCCTTCACAGCAGTTGGCTTTATTTCTTCAGAGGGGGAATGTTGTAGGCAGCTGAATTAGACAGAAATATAATAGGCAGTTAGATAGGGCCAGGCCCTCAAGGACAAAATGGAAGACAAGATGACTTCACAGCTATAAATAGACACTCCTCCACTGAGGGCCAAATGTCAAGACAAGAGTAAATAAATACAACTGCTTACTTCCCTAGGGATGGGCGTCAGGGATTGATATTCTAAGTAGGAATCAGTTGACTTGAAGGAGCCCAAATGAGTCACTAGCCCAAAGCCAACAGGAAGACACTGGATTTAATCTATTTTACCTGAGCAATGGTGCTTATAATCTCACTGGTTGACCATAGTTTTGTCCCACCTCATTCCCACCTAAGTTAGTCCCCATATTCTCTACCACCTTAGACCTGCCTCACCCCATGGTTTTCCTCTATAAAAGTCTCTGGAAGAGATAGTTCCTGGGGACAACCCACTAGGGTCCTTTCTGTTGTTCTTCTCAAGGGCAGGAGCTTTCTTTACCCTAATAAATCTATTTTGCTCATAAAAAAAGAGTTGAATACCATTTTTCTTGTCTATTTTAACTACTGTGCATAGTCTCTGAGTTTTATCCTAAGTATATCTAATTTGATAATTCTTTTTGAAATATTGGTAGAGGGAGCCTAAATCACTCTAGAGGGCAAGTGCTGCGGGCATGCTGTGAGGAGAAGGATTCCATCTCAGGATGTATTCTGACCCAGCATAAAATCTTAAAAGGACATTATTAAAAGACAGCGTTTCGCTCAGATTTCAATTAAAGTGTCCTGTTTTTAGATTCTCAGACCAACAGGCCATGGATACAGTCTTGAACTATATACTAGCATATTTGTAAATTGCAATCTGTAAGTTATAATTGTAGTACCACCTGCTATTAACTTATAAACTCAAATGTTTTAATTTATTTTTTAATTAGCTAAATAAAAGTACAAAATGTATCACACACACAGAACCCTCAAAACATGTGAAAGCAATCAAAAGGGAGATAGGGAGATACAAGATTTTTTTTTTTTTTTTTTTTTTTTTTTTTTTTTTTTTTTTTTTTTTTTTTTTTTTTTTTTTTTTTTTTTTTTTTTTTTTTTATGAGCAGAACATATTTATTGAGTGAAAGAAAACTCCTGTCCGACAGAGGGACCCCCAGAAGAAGACACAGGATTTTGATGGAGGGTGAAATGATGAAAGGGTAGTACACACACATGCAAGTCTGCTAAAATAAAAGCTGGAAATCTGTGTAATCAGCATGGACTAATGAAAAGACGTGAAAAATAAATGAATATGAAGATAGAAAGAGAAAATATCTAAGAGAAAATGTTTGTTTTATTGGGACACTATTGGTTATGATGTTTCTTGCCAAATGAGTGATAAGTATAGTAGGGAAGGTACTCAGATACACAGGCCAGTTGGTTGAAAAGCAAAAAAAAATAAAAAATAAATGAATAAAAAAAGTTAATTTATCATTTTTATCAATAAGTATGACTTATGGAGCCAAAAATGCTTTATAAAGCGTAGATATATTCAAGATAAGGCTTTTTTGGTAACTTTTTAATGTCCTTGTAACAACAAAGAATGCAGACATTTATTCTACGTAGTATTCATAAATTTGTATATTGTGGAATTTTTTCTTGCGTGTCTTTTTTTGAGACAGGGTCTCACTATGCAGTTCAGGCTTGCCTTGAGCTTACTTTTATAGCACAGGCTGGTGTCAGACTTGCACTGATCCTCCTGCCTCAGCCTCCCAAGTGCTGGGATTACAGGAATGTGCCACCATGCTCGGCTTGTATGTTGTGTTTTTGAGGGTATGTTTCTTTAATTCAACAGGAGTATCTGTAAGTTAATAAAGATTAAATTTGAGAAAAAGTATTATTTTAATCCTTTATTACATAATACTTTATATAATTAACTAACTTTAGTTAATTATATAAAGTTACATAATGTAAAGCAAATCAATTTTTGTAGTTTAAATAATAACAGTTATAATTGTATCAGCTGTCAAATTGGCTGGGCCTGGATGATCAGTGACTGAAGAAAGTATGATTTTCCTCATTTCTAGCAAGTGGAAAGGTCAGAAGACTGAGGGAAACATACACTGTATATTTCCAGATTTTCTTCACTTAATGAACAGTGATCTATCCCAGGCCTCATCGTGAATCAACTTCATGTTGCATTATCTCTCTCTAATAAGCAAACCTGAGCTTCCTCCTGCATGAGTCCTGGCTCTCAGAGAGTCAGAACTTACATGAAAAAATTTTAAGACATTTACTATGCTCAAGATGTGAAGAAAAATTTCTAATCCTAAATGAAAGCCTTATGTGGGATTCTTAGAAGTGAACAAGATAGGATAACTGATATGTATATCAGGGCAAGGAAAGAATTTATCATTAAGAATTTGCTTACACAATAAAGGCAGATGAGAAGTTCCATTATCTGCCATCATGAATGAAGAGTCTTCGGATTGTCAACCGGGCAGCTGTGGCCTGGGTCTAAATACCCCAGTAACAGATACACTGATGAATTGAGCAAGTGTGTGGAGACACTGCAGCCAGCCAACTGGACACAAACACCAGGATGGATGAAGTAACAAAGTCACATGAAAATTAATGTATATTAAGGCCGGCCAAATAGCGCAGTGTATTAAAGCATCTGCAAGCAGGCCCAGGGGCCAGAGTTTGATCCCTAGGTCTGCTGTGTTGGCCCCAACCCTAGGGTGTTCTGAGATAGCCCTTGAGACTGGATGTGGTAGTGCATGCCTGTAATCCTAGCTCTTCGGACCCTGTAAACAGGTGGAACTCTGAGTCCACTGTAATAGTGAGATCCTGAACACCCTGTAGACCCTTCCCTAAAACACAAAACAAACAACAACAGCAAAAAATAAATAACATAGATTAAAAAGAAAGATGTTTTGTCCCTGTAGGTCTCTTATTATTAACATTCTGAGCAAACTCAGTTTCGTTATAAAGTAGGTGTGATAAAATCTGCATCGAATTTTTAAGACTGGAAGACAAAGTACATTAGACAAATACTTACATGTCACTA